>PVKS010028705.1:0-26141 GCA_004027875.1 Aplodontia rufa
GGGATGGGGAGGGGGGAGGGTATATGAAGAACTCATAGGAGTCTGGTGACAGGGAAGATGGGGGAACCATTCCAGAAGCCGATGTTATTCCTACACTAGATACCCATTTAACACATGAGTTCTTCTGGGGGAAACTGCATTAGATGAAACCCATAGTAGCTTATCGATGTGTTAGCATTACCCCTGGTTATCAAAGTTTGTACACAATGATTGCTACAGTTTTGACAATGTTTCCTCCTTATCTGTATCCTGTATCGCAATAGACTTCTAATAAATGTGGGGAAAAAAAATAAAAAAAATTAAAAAAAAATAGAATTCAAGATATTATTTCTGTTTCTTATCATTATATTCTGTTACTATGATTCCCTTGAGTAGTGTGAAATTACCTTTTTTGTCTCTTCTTAATAAATTTCGCTTAAAGTCCATTTTATCTAATATTAAAATAGCAACTCCTGCTTGTTTACTATAACAATGTGAATGGTATATTTTTCCTCATCCCTTCACCTTCAGTCTATGTATGTCTTTGCCTGTGAGGTGAGACTCTTACAGGCAGCATATGTTGGGTGTTGTTTTTTAATCCAATCTCACAGTCTATGTCTTTTGAGTAAAGAGTGTAAGCCATTTAAATTCAGTGTTATTATTGAGAGATGATATTCAATTCCTTTTATTGTGATGTATTTTTAGTATTTAAATTGAAGTTGGTTCTCTTTTGAATGATTATTCTAGTATAATGTCTCTCTATACTGGTTTTCATTTTTTAATTTTCATTCTTCATACATTATTTTATTGAGTATATTTTGTAGTGTAGTGCTGGCTTTTTAATTATAAATTCTTTTAGCTTTTGGTTATCATGGAAAGTTTTTATTTTATCTTCAAATTTGAAGCTTTATTTTGCTGGGTATAGTATTCTGGTTGGCATCCATTGTCTTTCCTAGTTTGGTATTTATTATTCCAAGCCCTTCTTACTCTTAGTGTCTGGGTTGAAAAGTCACTTGAGATCCAGATTGGTTTTCCTCTAAAAGTGATCTATCATTTTTCTCATGAAGTGTTTAAAATTCAGTGCTCATTCTGTTGTTAAGCACTTTCACAATAATATGTCTTAGAGTGGGTCTGTTGCAATTTTGTATATTAAGAGTTCTGTATGCCTCCTGAATTTGAATTTCTTATTCATTCTCAAGGTTTGGTAAATTATCTTATATTATTTCATTGAAAACCTTCTGTATTCCACTAGTTTGTTGTTTCAGAGCTGTAATCTACCCCAATAATTCTTAAAATTGATCTCTTGATGTTTATCCCAGATTTCTTGAAAATTTTATTTGTCGATTAACATCCCTCGCATGTGCAGGGATGCAGGTTCAAAACCCAGCACCACGTACACAACAAAGTGTCTGAGCAACAAAAGCCAAATAGAAAATTAAATAAAAAATTGATTCTCTCTCCCTCTCTCCCCGCCTCTCAATGTCCCTCTCTCTTAAAAAAAAAAAAGATAATTTGGACACAAGGGTAGCTGGTGAGAGCACTTGCAGGGCACCTCTGCTCACACCCTTTCACCATGATATTTATTGAGTTTAACAGAAACAAAAAAAAAATTGAAGAAGCTTTCAAGACAAAGAATTTGTATCTAATTAACTCTATCTAAAGCATGAAGGGGTGTGGCTGTAATCCTATTCCAAGAACAGGTGTATAATCTGTAAAGCTCCTTATCAAGAACCTTAAAGTTGAGCAAGATACATATTCCAAGTTAAATTTTTTGTAGCCTGGGGAGGGGAGGGCAAGGCACTTGATGACTTGCAGGCATTTTGGGTGCATCTGGTGACTTGGAGACATGACTGTATGCAGGCACACTGCCTCCTGGCATCCCACATTTTATTCCACCAGGCTTCCAGTCAGATGATCCCTATGCCTCAGATCATGTCTCCAACATGACATCCCATGAACTATAGCTCATTTAATATGAACATTCAGTTGGTTATATCATCCTTTATATTGTAATTCTAATTTGTCTCTAATCCCATTCCATTCCCACATACATGTCTGTGGTTAAAGTTGTTTCTTGCCCAATCTCCTTAAGTTTGTGTTGACTCTTTGCTTCCATACATTCCATAGTTAATTATCCTGCCTTATTAATTTTCCTTTCTAGTATTCATTTCCCCACACAAAATTCAACAGTAGTGTTACATTACTTTCTAAAATAATAAGATGTTTGGTCATGTATTGAAGGTATTTCTATAGCCTCCCTTTTCAGGCTTGGACTCCTCTACATGTATCTTTTGCTCAACTAATTCTGAACCATTTGAATATTCCCTTCTGCTCCTCTCCTCCCTTTCCTTTGCATATTCTGTCTTACCCGCTTTCCTTTAACTGTTTATATCCTACTCATTAAGTAACCTTAAACTCAACTACCATGATATACTTTCTCACAAAAGAAACTGTAGGGGTTTGGAGTGGTGGCTTGGCAGTTATGGCTCTTGCCCAGCATGCACAAGTACAAAATGAACTGCAGGGCTGGGGTGGTGCTTACCTGGCGTGCATGAGAACATGGGTACAAACCTCAGCACAATGTACACAATGAAGTGTCTGAGCAACTAAAGCCAAATGAATAATTAAATAAAATTGATTCTTTCCCTCTCTCTTACTGTCCCTCTCTTTTAAAAAAAAAACAAAAAGGATAATCTGCTCTAAAACTTTCATTCTTCCCTTTTTGCCTTTTTGTTACAAATAACTTCAGTCAGCATTGTTATCAAGAACTTAATCATTTCTAATAAGTTGTAAATTTCTCAAGGACTGATTCTTTTTCATTCTTATCCTCCAATTCAGCTATTACCTAAAAATTTCCATAAGGCATTCCGTTTAACTGTTATTTTTATACTACATTTTTTCTTCATACACCCTTAGACACATTTTCCATTTCATGTTGAATACCATTTTGAGTCACTTTTTCTTTTATCTTATTACTGTAGAAAAATGCACTAAACTAGAATATAAAATAGAACATTTAGAGAGATTGGATTTTTAGTGTATATTCAGTTATCATTTAGAATTTCACTTTATATATGATGATAACCATTAAACTTTTTCTATTAAATAATTTATCTACTTAAATTTTACCTTTTTAAAATCTTAAATAATATTTATTAGTATTAAAATATCAACTAAATATGAGATCCCAAATAACTGAATAATGGAAAGTACAGAATTAAAAATGAAGGAAATATATTAAATTTTGGGGTACGCTAATTTTATTGCTTATGGCAGACTTGACGATAAAAGGCAGCATACTTCATTCACAGCAGTGACAGGCTTGAGAAACTGAAAATTCACAGTTTTACATAAATCAACCAAAAAATCATATTAAAATATATAAATTTTAAAAAGATAAAAATCAACACTTCTACTTGTCACTATTCAGAAGCAATCCCTTATATAGTTGTTTTGGATATTCAGAGAGTTATATGGGAAATAGTATTTCAAATTAATTGTTTGAAAAGCCAGGTTCACAGAAAGTTAGTCACAATTTTGCTAATATGCCCTACTATGACTTGGTACTTAATTCTTTCCTGGAAATAATCTTAGTACAAATTTTATCCCATACTCACTTAGCAGTTTATTTTTTGTTGATATAATTACATGGGACAGTTGCGTATTTTATATAATTATATATGCACACAATCCTAGAATTTATAAGTTTGGAAAACATCAGCTTTGCATCCCTTTTTGCCTCTTTTATTTTGTTTTGCATTATTTTCAGGATTGCATTATTTCAGATATATCATTAAATACTTTGAAAACTACTATGACATTAAACTATCTGTATGCTTTTTTTATTCATCTAACCTACAACTTTGAGTACTTATTCTCTTTTAAAAACTATCAGTTCTACATGGAATTAAATATAAATATAGACAAATTTCAGAGTGATTCTAGTTTTAACATTATGTTCAAGTTATTACTGGTATTCATTATTCCCAGGGCTGATTATAGCAACAGATATCACTACATTGACTAATCTGAACTAAAGTTATGGCTGTCCTATATTGCTGATTTTAACTGAAGAGTGATGTTGAAATTATGGTTTTGTTTTTTCTTCTGTATCTACATGTTTTTAGGATAGAGGCTGAGAGCTTATAAAAATGTCTCTTTGTATACGAATGAGAACAGCAAGAGCTACATATAAAATCACATACTGGTACTGGATTTGGGCATGGAGGAAAAGAGCTGGAAAGGGGGAAACACAGAGAAGTTTTATTCTTTATATTTCTATAATTTGACTTCTTACAATGAGCATACATTTTTAAGTAAAAAAAAAAAAATTTGGTTAAGAAAACTATCCTTCTCCCCACATTTGCCATGAGACTAGAGAAGAAAGCTTATTTGGAAAGATAAAGCAAGGTATGATACAGCGTAGGACTTCGATGGGCCTTGTGCCATGAATACTACTGGGTTGATCTTTTACAGGTAATCATTGAAGCATATTAATAAATCAAATATTAGAGTTACCCAAATTTAGGGCTACTTGACTCATTTCTAACCCTAGTAGTAAAAACTTTAGTAGTAGCAGTGACTTATTATTGTGTTGGGGTTTTCGTCAGCTTTTTCATTGATGTGATCAAGAGACCTGACAAGGATGATTACAGAAGGAAAAGTTTTTTAGGCTTACAGTTTCAGAGGGATTGGTCCATTGACGACTGATGCCATTGATGTGAACCTGAAGTGAGGCAAAACATCATGGAGAAAAAGGTGTGGTGGAGGAAAACAGCTCAGGACATGACCACCAGGAAGCAGAGAGAGTTCTGTTCACCAGAAACAAAATCTATACACCAAAGGGCTGGAGAGGTGGCTCAGCAGTAAAGCACTTGCCTGGCATGCATAGGGACACAGGTTCAAACCCCAACGTAAGATACACAACTAAGGGACTGTAGCGGTTGCTCAGTGGTTACAGCGCTTGCTCAGCATGCACGAGTACACGGATTCAAACCCCAGCACCCACATACACAACTAAGTGTCAGAGCAACAAAAGCCATGTGTAAAACTCAATAAAAATTGATTCTCTCTCTCTCTCTCCCTCTCTCGAAGTCCTTCTTTCTTTAAAAAAAAAAAAGATACACAACTGTCAGAAAAACAAAAGCCAAATGAAAAAAATAAATTTACTGTTTATCTTTAAATATATATATGTAAATATATAGAATATAAATCTATATTTGTCTTAAAATATATATGTATTAAATTATATATATGTTTTATATATATATATATATGTATGTATACATACTCACATACCAAAGACATGCTTCTAGTGACCTGCCTCCTCCAGCCACACACTGCCTACAGTTACACAATTGATCCATATCAGTGCATTAAACCACTGCTACATTACTCCTCTCGTACTGTAATCATTTCACCTCTGGACATTCTTACATTGTCTCACACATGAACATTTGGCAGATATCTCATATCAAAACCATAATATTTCACTCCTGGCTCTCAAAATCTGATGCCTGTTTCATAATGCAAAATACATTTACTCCATTCCCAAGAATCCCATAGTCATAACATTTTTGCATTATCCAAAACTGCAAATTCAAAGTCTCCATTGAGACTCCAGGCAAACTCAGGGTGAGCCCCTGTAAAAATCAAAAGCAAGTTACGTATACTCAATATAAAATGGCACAGAATAAGCATTTCCATTCCAAAAGGTGGAAATGGGGCATGAAGAGAAGTGATTGGACCAAAGCAAGACCAAATTCCAGCCAGGCAAACTTGACTTCATTCATTTCTATCCCTAGTAAATGGACTTCAGTCGTAGCAGTGACATATCATAGCTCTGCCTCTATAACCTTGCTGATTCCAGCCACCATCTCTCTTTTAACTTGATTCTGCTCTATTCCAGGAAGTTTGGATGGCAGACATCCCACAGTACTGGCATCTCTTAATCTGGGGGTCTCCACTGCAGCTTCAGCTTCCTTTTCCCTTCTTCACACCCCTTCTCAGGGGCAGCCCACAGGGACTCTGACCCTGCTACATTGTGCCTAGTGTCCAAGGCCTTCCTTTGAAATCTTGGTGGAAGCCCCCATGACTCCCTTACTCCATTGCATTCCTGCATAACCATCACTATGTGGTTGACTCCAAGGTCTGCCACCATCTCAAACACTAGCCAGGACTCCTGGGACCCCAGCTGCAGCAGTGTCTGAGTTCCTAAGTGACTGAACATGGTAAAACAACTTCCTAGACCCTCCTCTGCAAGTGGGGTTCTCCTGTGTTCACTTTGCAAGAAACTTACTTTTAAACCCTTGACCCTGAGATGGGTATGGTCTTGCCAATTCCTGAGATGCCCTCAAATATTTTTCACATTTTGTCTAGGTAAATATTGAGCATTCTTTAGAGGCTGTAATCTTTAAAAACCACAACTTCTTTAGCCACAGTGTTACTCCCAGTTTTCTAGTCAAATTTCAGGTTTTTCAAATTTTTCTGCTCTGCTTTTTGCTCTTGGTTATCACACTAAACTTGGCTAAAAACTGTCAGCAGTATTCATGCCACTGTGAATGCCATTCTTTCTTGAAATTTCCTGTCCCATATTAATTAGTCCATCACTTTTAAATTCAGCTTCACAAAGTCTCAGGACATGTGCAAAATGCAGATAACTTCTTTGTCAGAATGTGACATGAATGTTCCCTATTCCATTTGCAACACAGTCCTCCTCCTCTGAAGCCTCATGAACCCTATCTTTACTGTGCTCAGTCCTTTCGGCATTCTGGGCTTCTGAGCCAGAATTACCCATTAAGCTCTACTTAAAAAACATTCTAAAGTTTTTGCAGCTTGCTTCCCTAAACTTGTAAAAATTCCTCCCACAAAGTCCAAAAAACACCTAAAGCTTCTGCACCACATGGTCAGGTTAGTCACAGCCATTACCCACTTCTTGGTACCAAATTCTGTTTTAATCAGCTTTTTTAGTCACTGTGACAAAAGACCTGACAAGAATGATTAAAGAAGGAAAAGTTTATTTGGTTTACAGTTTCAGAGTCCTCAGTTCATAGGTGGCTGACTCCATTGCTGTGGACCCGCGGTGCGATAGAACATTATGCCATAAAGGCATGATGGAGGAAAGCAGCTCAGGACATGACCACTAGGGAGCAGAGGGCTCCACTCACCAGAGACAAAATATGTACACCAAAGGCATGCCTCCAGTACCTACCTTCTCCAGCCATACTCTTCCTGCCTAATGTTAGTCCATATCAGTGGTTATACCTCATGACCTAATCATTCTGCCTCTGAACTTTGTTGCACTGTCTCACACATGAGCTTTTGGGAGGTACCACATATCCAACCATGACAGGGAGTCAGAAATCAAAGTGGCCAATGTAGGATTATTTTTATACCCTAAATTTAGGGTCAACTGACCAATTTTGGAAGGAAAATAAAAATAAGCAATCAATTATTTTCCTTCTCTGCTTTCAAAGTTTTTATTTGTTCTTATACTATTCCATGCAACTTTTTGTTCTTACTTTAAGAAATAAAGTTTTTTCATCTTTACATAAAGTTTCAGTTTGGTGATTTCTTAAAAATGAAAGCAACATACTATTTATTCATTCAATACATATTCATTGAATAATTATAGAATGACATTTGGGAATATAGTAGTAAATTGAATAGTCCTAAATCATTGTCTTCATGGAACTTGTGTCCTGTGGAACATAAGACAGACCAAAAATGTAAAGTGGAGACAAGGTGGGAAAGTTGCCTTACTGCCCACAGATGGTGATTAAATTTGAATGAATACACATGATCTGGAAATCTTGAGCTTCTTGTGATGATAGATTTAAACCCAGATTGAAGGCAAAAACAATGCGTCATTTGGGTCACATTGGAAGATATTGAGTACCTGAGGTGGAACGAGATAAGAGTTTTTACTAGGTGTCTGTAGTTAAAGACGAAGAGTGAATCAGTGAACTGGAAGAGAGTTCCAAAGAAAATATTCAGAATGAATGAAGTATGAAGAAAAAGATAAAAGTACACATAAAATGATAAGAGACAGATTCAGTGAGATGATCTGAAATACACATAATTAGAGCATCAAAAAGAATAGAGGGAAATAGAGAAGGTGCCATATTTTAAAAGATAATAGCTGAAAAATTTCCAAAACTGATGAAACATAGCAAGGTCAAGGTATAGAATCAATAAATCTTATGAATATAAAAGAAAATAAAAAAGGCTGGAGCAGTGGATTGGCGGTTATGGCACTTGACCGGCAAGCATGAGTATGCAAGTTCAAACCCCAGCACCATGTACACAACGAGGTCTTAGAACAATGAAAGCCACATGGAAAACTAAATAAAAAATTTTTCTCTCTTTCTCTCTCTCTCTCTCTCCCTCTCCTCTCTCCTCTCTCTCACTGTCTCTTTTTTAAAAATTAGTTGAAAAAAAGGAAAATAAAAAGAGATCCATATTTAGCATATGATGGTAAAACTGGAAACAGCAAAAGGCAAAGAAAAAACTTGAAAACACAGCCAAAGTAGGTTAAAGAAGCAACAATTAGAATGAAACCTGAGTTTTTAAGAGAGAAAATGAAGCAAAAGGCAAAGGAGTCCTATCTTTTATACTTAGTGCTACAGGAAAATAACTACAATTCAGAAAAAAAAAATAGCCTTCAAGAATAACAGTGAGGGCTGGAGCGGCGGCTTGGCAGTTACAGTGCTTGCCAAGCAAGCGGGAGTACGGGAGTTCAAACCCCAGCACCACGTACACAACAATGTCTCTTAGTAATGAAGGTCACATGGAAAAACTAAATAAAAATTATAAAAAAAGAATAACAGAAATTCCATGCTATATTAGTAATGTATCTGACAACACTCACTTAATAGTGAATGTGTGATATTCCATTTCACTATGTTTTCCTTTAAAAATAAACAGCTATTTAATGCAATTAAGATGTCTGATAAAGCCTTTAGGAAAAAAAGTCTTCAACTTCCTGGGAAGTTGACTAAAAATATAAGATAGCGAATAGTGAATGTATTACTAGATAGGTTTATGACAAAATGATACATAAAATGCCAATTGTAGATTTTAGATCATGGTTATTGTAAAATCCTTTAAATTGTATGTTTTTTTTCTTTTTAAAAATTGGAGAAAAATAAAAGGGAAATTAAGAATTTTTCAAACATAAACTAGGAATATTTGTTACTAATAGATCCACACCGAAGAATAGTTAAGGATATTAAGGAAGAAGAAAACCATCCAAAATGGAATGTCAGAGATTCAGAAAAGATCAAAGACCAATGAAAAGAATAAGTGTGGTTATATATAACACAAATTGGCAGGTGGTGGATATATGCTAGAGGTAGCAATAATATGTTTTGGGGTTTATTTTTTTTTTTGTGGGGGAGATTTCATTGGTAATTGAACTAAGGGGGTGCTCTACAACTGAGCAATGTCCCCAGCCCATTTTGTTTTTCATTCTGTGGCAGACTCTAAGTTCCCCAGGCTGGCTTTGAACTTGGAATCCTCCTACCTCCACCTCCTGAGTCCCCATGATTATAGGCTGTGCCATATCACTCCAACCCTTGGAGTTTAAAATATAGAATGAAATACAAAGCAATGCATATAATTAAGAAATTAGGTGGCTCAGCGGTTTTGGCGTTTGCCTAGCAAGCACGAGGACCTGGGTTCAAACCCCAGCACCACGTACACAACTGAGTGTTGGAGCAACTAAGGTCATGTGAAAAACTAAATAAAGTTGTTTCTCTCTTTCTCTGTCTCTGTCACTGTCCCTCTTTCTTTAAAAATAAGAAATTAATTAAATTGTCACAGCTTTTGCATTGCAAATAAAGGCAAATGTTAAGAATAATAAACTTCAAATATCAAGACAACTTGTTAGAAGTTATAAAATAACTATTAAAATAATATGCAATCAGGTTTAATATAGTATTAAGTAATAGTCTTATAACATTATAATAGAACTGAAAATTCCTGTAACCTAATGACACTGTAAGCTTCATAATAGCATTGTCCAATGCATCATTCATGTTATGGCGATCCTGGCACAAACAAACCTATTACTCTATCAGCTGTATAAAAGTATAGCACATATAATCATATATGATATGTAATACTTGATAATAAATGAGTGTTTAGATTATATATTTACTGTGCCATAATTTTTATTTTGATTCTAGAGTTTACACCTTCTAATTATATAAAAAAAAAGTTTATTGTGAAATAATATGTCATTTACCCAGCAGTAGCCTTCATGCGTCTTGTGTTTACTGTGTCTCTTGATGGTATCAAAAGGACAAGTCCAGTGTTCACCCATAACATATAGGTTCATGTAAGTACAGTTATGCCTCACTTAACAATGGGCATACATTTTGAGAAATGCATCATGAAATGACAGTTTATTGTGCAAACATCAATATACTTGTACAAATTTAAACACAGGCATTAATGATATAGCCTATTGTTATTGCAATTTTTAATTGGCAACATTAGGAGGTGATTTTGTACGCTTATAGGTCACGCTGAACAAAACAATGAGATTAAATCAAGCTCAAGAAAACATGATGCAATCAAGAGATGTGGTAAATATAGGGTAATGATGTGCCTTGCAAAAGAAAGCTTATGTAGAAAATCTTTTTAAGCAGAAAATAAAATAGCCTAAGATGAAAAACCTACTTGTGGATAAAGTACACTGCAAAATGTTCAAGGACTTTATTCATAAGAAGGATAAAAAAATTCTAAACTGGTATGCATACAATTACACAGTGTTAAAACATGTAAAACAAATTGATGAATCCATGTCATAGTGAAGAATTTTCATGACTTCCTCAATCATTGATTAATTAAAAAAAAAAAACAGCCAAAATATCCACCTACTTGTGGGACATGCCTGTAATCCCGATGAAGCAGGAGCTTCAAGATGAGACTACATTTCCCACTTTGCCAATTTCCTTCTGAGTTCTTGTCTCACAAATTTGAAGAATAAACCCCATGATGCAAAATCATGGAAGGGAAGACTGAAAGGAGTAGGATTTATTTAGGCAAGAAGAGAATTGAGAATAGAAAGAACTTCTGCCATCTGGGACATGGTCTGGTAGCAGAAAAAAAAAAAAAAACATTTTGGTGTGCTCACTGAGGAGCTCATCTGGCTCTGACTAGAGCATGGAGTAAATGCTGTTAAACAGGCGTTGAAACTCCCATCTGGGTCCATCCCCATCTTCATTTTCCCACCTCTCTGGGATAAAGGCTAGAGGTGTTCCCACAGATAAGCCTCAGGTATTTTACGTCTGAAATAGGCCTTGATGATGCTCATTAATATTTCCACCAGTTAGCTTCCAGGCATTTTCTGCCTTTGAACAAGTCCATTCAGGTTGTTATCATTGCTGACCATTGACAATTTTCATTCATTCCCCGCTCTGAAGAAGTCACTCTAACTGCTGTGAGAGGGGAAAGGGGGCAATGACCAGATCTGGCTGCTTCAAGATGAAGGGGCATTGAAATGGCACTTGTGGATTAACTTTCCTACCTTGAATTTACTAAGTTTTCACTTAACAAATTTTTGTAATACATAGACAAAAGCTTGAAACTTTAGTTCTCCATGTACATGTATCTTTAGTCACCCATATCTAGAATATCAACAATAATATCCTGAAATAACAGTTACTTATTTAACCAGTTGTAGAACTATCATTCAAGACTTTAAAACAAGTTCAAATCCTATAATACTTAGTTTTCCTAAGTAATAAAACTTAACATAAAAATTATCATGATAGACAAGTATATCAATGTTTAAAAAAAAACACCCTGTTAAAGAATTAAACTTTGTTCTAACAGTACATTAAAAATTTTGACCTTAGGAGAAACCTTTACTTTAACCATTTGTGCCAATTATAGCCAACTTATTCACACTAACTTATTGAGATTTACGCTCCATAAACATTGTACAACTTACTTAGACACTTGTAATTTGTTTGCTTTACCATACAAAATACTTTCCCATCCAGAAACATTTTTCCTTCTAACTTTCCATATTAAAATATATTTACATATCTATAACTTTCTCATCTCTTTCCTACTTGGTGAACCTTTCTTAAATTTCTAATCTGATTTTAAAAAACTGTATGAAATTTCTGGATTTTTCCCTATTACTCCTCTTGAAAAGGTGAAATACTTGGTTTCACAGTACTTAAAACAGTTAAAACTTTTCTGCTCCTTGCATATAGAATTAACCTGTAAGAATTTTTTTTTTAGAGAGAGGGACAATGAGAGAGAG
This sequence comes from Aplodontia rufa, assembly GCA_004027875.1. NCBI lineage: Eukaryota > Metazoa > Chordata > Mammalia > Rodentia > Aplodontiidae > Aplodontia > Aplodontia rufa. Next base: position 12,260 of record PVKS010028705.1, read on the forward strand.
AGAGAAAGAAACAATTTTTATTTAGTTTTTCATGTGGCCATCATTGCTCCAAGACTTCATTGTGTACATGGTGCTAGGCTTTGAACTCATGTACTTGCACATGCTGGGCAAGCACCATAACCACCAAGCCAGAACTCCAGCCCCACACCTGTAAGAATTTTAACTCTTAACAACTTTGCTTTCAATGAAGACCCACAAATAAAACAATCTTAAATTTTTTCCCATTTACCAACAACTTACACACACATTTAATAACCCAAATATGTATTGCCTTATAGAATTCAAGAAACTAAGAGTACTTGAGTTTATAGTTATCAGCAGTAATCATTGTATGAAGATTAATCCCATTAATGTTAATAAAAGTAATTTATACCTTTCTGACTTAGGACATCTAGGAAAAGCAGGTATCAGAAAAATCTAGTTAACATTTTAATCAGTTATTCCTGCCGAAGAAAAATCCTTTAAAGCATTTTTAATATTTAAACATTTTATAGGAATCAATGCTTTGATTGACCACCTAGAAAAATATGTGGAGTCGTAATTTTAAACACACCTTTACTCTTTTGTTTAACCAATTTAAATTGAACTTCTTTCTAGAGAGAATCAATTTTTATTGAGTTTTCCACATGGCTTTCATTGCTCTGACACTTAGTTGGGTAAGTGGGTGCTGGGGTTTGAACCAGTGTACTTGCGCATGCCAGGCAAGCGCCGTAACCGCTGAACCATCGCTCCAGCTTGAACCTCTTTCTAAACATTTAAGTCACATGAACTGAAAGTCCTTTGGATCTGTTTTTTAAACTTTAGTTTATGAGTGCTCATTTATAAGCCAATTTAATACCATGTTGACACAACATGCAACACACATGAACACAAAATGCAATATGAGTGTGCACACATAGAAAAAAACAACAGGAAATAAAGATTTAAGAGCTTTTCTTTGAATAACTGACATTTGAATAAAGACAACAGAAAAAAACAAGATTAAAAACTAGTTAGACAAAATAAGACTGACTGAAAGATATATTTAGGTGCACAAAACCATAGCTGAATTTACCAGTAAAATTGAGCTGAAAACAATGAGTTTTCCCCCCTAAAAAAGAAACAGCTGTAATTATTGCAATGAAGCATGTGCACATCTTTAGCAGATCAGAGTGCACTGTTGGATCATATTAGCGTTAGCTCAGAAATTGAAATAATGGGAGAAGCCATAAAATCCTCAGGAAAAGTTTTTCAGAAAAGAAAACTTAGACATATAGGGATTTTCTGTTTTCCTTCCTTATGTCTACCTGAAGAAGAGAAAACTCTGCAGGAATTAGTGTCTTTTGATATTCCTGGGTCTGGTTATATCATCTCCTGAAGTTAAATCCCCTTGTACACAAAGAAAGTACAAGAATGTAGACCTCTTAAGCATCTCAGAAGACTTGGAACTTGAAGCAGCTAGTCTTTCCTGATCCTTTTTCCTTTTATTTCACTTTCTGAAGCTTACTAAGAGAACAGAACCCCAGAGTATGATAAAGTGCCATAGTGTTTTTTTTTTTTAGTCTAGAACCAGTTTGGGCAATAATTCATGCAAGTCTAGCTGTAAGATGGAATTGTGGTTTATCATTTCTCCCTATCCTCTGACTGATAATTGACCCCGGATTGAGTACAGAAAATATTGGGTATTTTTCCTCAGGTTTTGAGTATCAAAGGAATCCCAGTTTGAGTACTGGCCCTGGATGGAGTGTTAGAAAGACAACAGGGGAAGAAGGCGTCAATTAGGATCCTTCTATTGCCTGAACCATATCAAGGCATCCCTAGATCACCTGTGAACCTCAAAGTTGTTGGTGACCACCCCTTGAGGCCTGATTAGGACTCTTGAGTCACATTAGTCACCCCTTATCAACACATCCCTTAAAATCCCTTAAATGTCCCTTGAAAGCATCAGGGACATTTCCCTTTCCAATGACCATCTTCTTTGCAGAATGTGCACTGGTTGGCTTACGGAAGTCCCATTGTCCCATGAGTTTGGCTGACCAAACAGTGCAAGGGCGGAAATATTGGCTTTTTCCTTAACCCTTTAACTTTCTTAAATTTGGTATCCTGGTTTTGGTATTAAACATCCAGCAGACCAGTTTCACCAGTCTTAAAGTGGGAATACTGGGCTTTAATTTTAATGTGTACAGTTTTAAGTTACCCCTTTTGTTTAATTTGGGCCAGTAGCAGTACTTGAAGTTAGTATTGTCTTATCTGTCCTGTAGGTGATGGCGTGTCTTTACTCAGGTTTTTCTGTTAGAAGTAGTACTTCTGCAAAACACTAGTAAGCAACAGTTTTAAAGTTTTACAAGGAAAATGCAAAATGGAATTAACAAGAGTACCTTGCCTGTAAACCTACATAAACTTTCATTTTACAAACTTTTACATAAAATTTTAGACAAAGCTTGAACACTTATTTGACCTTAAGAGAAACCTTAAATAACTTTAACTGATTATGTCAATTATTTAAAAATGTGTGACTTTTTCAATTACTCCTCTTAATAAGATCAAATATTTAATAATATATACAGTACTTTAATTGAAACACAGCTAAAAACCTTTTGTACTCTTTGTATATAGTATTGCACCTGTTAGAATTTTAACTCTTAGTTATCTTGCTTTCATTGAAGACCCATAAACAAAGCAATCTTAAACTCCTTTTACCATTTATCAACAATTGATACAAGAGTCCCACACAGGTCCACTTCAACTTTTTACTGACTGCAAAATGATATCAGACATTCAAGTCCTTACTGTTGATGGCAACTCTAGGTCACACTGGCCCATGCTGATCAGTTCTAATTGGATTCTGGTTAGGAAGAATTATCCTTATCTCCCTGAGTTTCCAAATCTGGTCTCAAATGTCTTATCCTTTAGGGTAACTTGTGTTCCTCCTATTAATATTATTTTGGGCCTGCATTTCCTCTGCAAATAATAGGTAATTTGCTGAGGAATGTGACATAGCCTACTCCCCTGCAGATAGTGTTTTGAAAAGAAAGCATGTGGGATCAGTACAGTGGGCCCATTTTATAGAATTATTCTCTTATCCTAGTAGTCCTACCATTCACATCTATCTGTTCCCTAACACTTGAGGAGGTTGCTACAAGACAGAGAAAGAGAAAGGGGTGTCTCACTCACTGGTACATAGACAGGTAGGACTCTAACTTAGGAGTCCTTACTTCATGCTAAGAAGTTATCTCAACTTGTTATCCAAGGAGCTGCCAAGGCCCTTCCTTGACCATCAGGTGAGAAGCCACAGAAGGAAATTAAAGTGGAGATTAGGTTTCTTTAGCTTTCAGCCATTTCTAGAGACCCTTCATTCTCATCAGGGACTAGCCCTGGCCAGAGAATTATAGTGCTTCAGTTTCTTGATTGAAAGGATTGCCAAGAAAGGAAACTGAAGCAAAATCAGATTGACATTGTCTCTGCTAAGACAGAGAGGAATTGATAAGTTTTACTCCAGCAAAACCTTTCCCTTGAGTCTTGAGTCTGGCAGCCATGTGACTGACAGGGTCCCAGTACTTTTCACAGAGAGTGTACAAAATGGAGTAGAGAACTCCTGGAAGAAAAATGATAGAGCAATTGTCCTTTTCACTAGCCCTTCTGAAAATTCAGGGGAATCCCTGTAAATGTAACATAGAGTGTGACTGGTTGGGTTTGTTTTGTAAATTTGAGGAATTAAATCCATAGACACAGGGTCATACAGAGCAAATTAACAGGATTTGGAGTAATAGAAAGGAAGCAGAACTCCCAAAGAGGGAGGGATTTCAAGAAAAGAATCCTTGGGGTTTATTTCATTGAGGAGAAGAATGTGAAAAGTTGAGTAGTTTGGGCAGAGAGAGGATCTGGAATGTAGGTACCAGGCCTGGAGTGGAGGCCTGGGCATAGAGAACCTCAGACCATTTGAGATTGAGGAGAGTTTTTAAATATCTGTGAATTTGTAAGTCAAATGTGCCATTTTCAGGCCAGTGACTATTATATCCATCTTATAACACCAGTCTTTCAGGTTTGACTATGTTTTGGAGCCCCAGGGTCTGGATATGTTTGGGAAGGCATCCCAAGGGGATGTCTTGTGGAAGCTTTGATGGGGTCTGGCCCATACTAGACAAGATGGATTGAGGAGGCCACCCAAGGATTTTGGTGGAAAGCAAGCTAGGAATCCATAAGAGTCAGAGGGAGTCACTCACCCAATAGGTTATGGCCAAGGTTAGATATAATGTCCACCAATGTGAGTGGTCCTTACTGAAGCCACTGGAGTGGGGGGTGGAAGGGGGGCTGTTCAAGGTTAAGGGAAAGCCCAGAGGAGTCATGCTTGATGGGAACCTTGAAATACCAGTCCCAGTTCAGACCATTTGCCATTTTGTTGTAGGAAGTTACCAAAATCAGTTAGTATTTTTGGATTAAATGTCCTGAATTCTAAATTTTGGACACTGAGTAGTGGAGAGGTATGACAGACCTCTCCACTATGGGTCTGTGATCTTGAGGTCTGGCTGGACAGAAAGAGGGTAGAGACAAGAATGAAGTTTCCAGAGTACACCAATAAAGAGCTCAGAAAAGCTCTTGCTCCATTCAGAAAGCAATAAAGCTGCAAAAAATCTTGCCCTGGGAATGGGTTGATTTGGGGTTTCTTACTGGCTGCCTTTTAGCTATAGCAAACTTGGAGGGATACACAAATAGTAAGACAGAATTGGAAACAGGAAGATGGGAGGGAATGTAAGAGCTCCATCTTCCCATCCCAAGTTTTGGCATCATTATGCTAAGGAAGAAATGAATGAAGGAAAGAAAGAGAGAGGATGGGGCTGGTGGTGGCTCAGCGGTTGGAGTGCTTGCCTCGAATGCGTGAGGACCTGGGTTCAAACCCCAGCACCACATACACAACTAAGTGTTGGAGAAACAAAGGCCAGATGAAAAAATAAATAAAATTCATTCTAAAAAAAAAAAAAAAGAAAGAAAGAGAGAGGAAAGTGGTTCTACAGTAATAGGTTTATTCAGGAGAAACCTGTGGAGGAGGACTCAGTGGAGACTGGGTCTGCTGCTTACAGCCTGGGGTAGATATAGAGGGAATGAGGGGGAGGGGCCAAGGTGTAAATTTCTGCTTAAAACAGGACTTTCATACAACCTAAGGCATTTGTAGAGATGTATTGGGCAGGAGGGGGGGAGGGATAAGGGTGGTTAATTGGGGGGAGCGGCTCTTGGGGGTAAATCTAATTTTCAGAATTTATATATATTATTTTGTTAGAAACTTGTTTGTTTAACAAATTTCTGAATAAAATTTTAAAACAGGAGTTTTGATAGAATGTGGTTTTTCTGATAAAGGCCCATGTCAGCAGATTTTGAAACAGTGAGTATGGGGTTTATTTTCTGGCTCACATGATTGATTCCTGATAATTTTCCACATCCTTCAAAAGTGATAGAGCAATTGTCCATTGTACTCACCACTCCAAAGTTCCCTGTATGGGCCACCAAATTGAAGCAGGAGTTTTGAGATAAGACTAGATTTTCCACTTTGCCAATTTCCTTCTGGGTTCTTGTCTCACAAATTTGAAGAATAAAATGCATGGATAATCACAGAAGGGGAGGCTGGAAAGAGTAGGATTTATTTAGGCAGGAAGAGAACTGAGAAAAGAGAGAACTCCTGCCATGCGGGAGGTGTTCTGGTAGCAGAGAAACACATTTTGGTATACTCCCTTAGGAATTCACGAAGTTCTGGGTAGAGCATAGAGCAAACTCTGTGTCAAACAGGCGTTGAGACTCCCATCTGGGTCCACCCCCACCTTCCATTTTCCCACTTCTCTGAGACAAAGCTGCAGGTGTTCCCACAGGTAAGCCTCAGGTCTTTTACATCTGAAATAGGTTTTGTTGGTGCTTCTTAATATTTCCAGCAGTTAGTTCCAGGCATGGTTTCTGCATTTGAATGAGACCATTAAGGTTGTTTTGATTGATTGCTGACCATTGATAATTCTCATTCACCAGTACCTCTGGAGACTAGGGTAAAAGGATCGCAAGTTTAAGGCCAGCCTGGGCAACTTAGTGAGACTCTGTATCAAAATAATAGCATAAAAAGGACAGGGGATGTTCCTCTGTGGTAGAATACCCCTGGGTTCAACTCCCAGTAATATGCACATTAAAAAATGATAAATGTATGGAAAATTAAAATAATTCAATCAGCAAAAAAACCCATCAACAGTATCAAAATCCAATACCCCATAAGTAAAGAATGCATTATTATTTTCAAGCTAACTAGTAATTATACAAAATTTCTATAATTATACTAGAAATTATACAAAATTTGCCTATATCCAAGGACATAGCACATTTACGAACGGAAATGGAATTATACAGGAAGTTTTCTCTCACAAGTATGAGGATAATTAAAAATTGGTAACAACAGGAACAACAACAAAATAAAAAGAATTAGAAGGGAGTTGCATCAGCAAAACATCAGATTAGAAAGTCACAGAACTCATTTCCCCAAGCAGACGCTGACTTAACAACGTATTCTCAAAAGAGCCTTTATCGTATCTAGAAACCATTTATTTTTCCCCACATTTTTATTGATGTATTTTAGTTGTACATATTGATGTGTTTTGCTGTTACATGTTCATACATGCACATAATATAACAATATAATGCACACTCTCCAGCCTTTCCCCTCTCCCTCCCTAATACCCCCACCTCCACTCCAAGGCCCCTGTCTTCTACTAATCTCCCTTTGATTTTTAGGAGATCCAGCCCCACTTTTCAGAAACAATTCATGAAATCACATCACCCAAGGCAAGCAGAGTGTAGAACAGGCACATGGAAATTGATTAGAAGTGGGGTTCGGAAGATGGTGTCCAGAAGGAGGGCTGCATGTAGAATCTCTCCATAAAGCCGGATGCCAACAGCTGGAGAAGTACCTTTCTGTGATGTGGGTGAGTGGCAACTAAGATCATTAGTAGACATACAAGGAAATTGAGAGACACTAAACAAGGAAGAAAAATTAGGATCCACCAAACAAGGAAGAAAAATCAAATAGGGACCTGGTTGCAAGGATCACTACCCAGCAGTTGCACTGTTGGATGGGCACAGAAATTCACACACAAATAGAGGAAGGACAAATTGGTACAGAGATTCTGATATCAGACTGACTCCAGCTCCATGGTGGAACCCAGGGACTGCATTAGTGCACATAACTTAGATTCCCTCCAATCTGGCCAAGGAGAACCAGGGCGATTGCCCTTTTGAGTAGGCTGGTACTCCTGGCAGTTGCTCCAAGAGCCCTGAGCTCAGATTAGAGGCCACCTCAGTGGCTACACCATCAGGCAGCTGACTGCTCCAGGACCCCAGTGTTCTTACTGACTGCCCAGGGGCTATGTGTGCCTGGCGAAGCCTCCCTACTGCTCTTGCAGCTCTGGAACACAAGCTGCCCCCACCCCAACTCCAACCTGTGTGCTCTGGCCTGAGTCCACTTTTAGGACCTAATGTTATAACACAGGTGGATCCCTAGGATCTACACAGGCTGGGCGTGGCCAGGTTTCAGGCCCTGCTGGAGCAGAGATCCAGCCAGGTCCTTGCAGGCTGGACAGAGCCCACATTCAGCCTCAGCAACCTAGGAACTGAAGCAGCAACCTGGACCAGTGCTGTCCTCTGCTTTCAGGCCCCAAGACCCAGGAACAGAGACAGTCCCACAAGACCTGTGTGTTCAAAGTGGGAGTTGGCTTCCAGGCCCCTTGAGTTTGCAGTGGAGACTTCCCCAGCGGTGGGATTTTCTGGGCTGGTGTCTTCCTCTCAGCCCTAACTGCCCACCCCCCCACCCCGGGCCCCGTGTTGGGGGTGGTACTGCCTCAGGAGACGTCCCTTTGGGGCAAGTGAGAGGCTCAGGACACCCAATTTCAGGGAAACAGCGGTCCCGGGAGAACTCAGTTCAGGATGGCCACTTCCCTAGGATCAGCAAATTACACTTCCAGCTGCTCCAGGATCCATCAGAATGCCACCGGCTGCTGGGGTCCCAGCTGAAGCAGGGCAAGAGTTTGGGCAAGCAGACAGACAAAAAAGTGCCCAGGGGTTCAACACAGGAAGGGCAAAAGGCTGTATTCACAGGAAGCAGGAGCAGTGAAAAACTACACCCCCTCCACAGAAGAATATTGGGAGGACACCTGGGAATCTGACTAAGAGCTGAACAGCAAAACAAGTCCCTCCAGCAATCTCACCCTGCAAGGGCCTCTACCCAGATGTCAAATATGAACATTTACCCTCACTGTATATTTTGACCTCTGCAGTAATAACTCATAACCCTCCCAACTTTCCTTTTTTGTTGTTGTTGCTGCTGCTGTTTCTTTTTTTATTATTTTGATTATTTATTTTGTTTGTTTTTGTTTCTTGTTTCCGGTGCTGTGTTTGTGTTGCTGTGGTTTGATTTATGGTTGATTGTGATCTTGCAAACTACTGCATGTTCTCTTTATGCTGTAGAGTTTCCCAGTAGTGCTGTAGAGTTTCCCAGTAGTAAACCTCTCTGATAACACCTTCTTCCATTCCTCTGACAACACCTAAACTTTATTCTGCTCTCTCTCATCCTCCCTCAAAGTCATTACCCCAATCTCTTCCTCTTTCCTTCTTTTATTTTACTACAATGTCATACATCATCTCCACTCTTGCTGCTCTCTTTCCAAATTCACAAATTCCTCAATACCTTCCTATCACATTCCCTTTGCTCTCTAGACGTTTTTCCCTCACCTACAGAGATACTGGAAAACTGAAGTGAAGGCCAAACTTGAAAACAGGTGCTTGCTTTCCAACCAAGTACATGTGAGGAATCTCATGAAAGGCAGCTGATAGTCCATTTGCTCTTCTCATAGGTGGTAATCAACACTGTAACAGTTCTAGTAGGCACAAAGTAACCAGATCAACCCTGGCTGTTGTGTGTATCAGCTGTACATATAGACTCTAATCCCTTATTGCATGAGGTATTGGAAGTCATAAAGGTCAATAGTAATTAAAAGTTGGAGAGCAAGCCATTGAACCATACTATCCAAATTGTACCCCAACCCAAATAAGCAAACAGACAAAACCATCAACAAAGTCCCCAAGTCAAATATCCAGTGACAGATCTCAGGACCCACACCCTGACACTGAAAATCAGAAAAAATGGAAACAATCTTCCTACTCAAACCCACAAATCCCCAGCCAAGGAGTCCACCAACTGGGTCCTAGATGAAAACCTAGAAAAAAGTATCAACAATCTAATTATTAAATCAATCAAAAGATTAAAAGACATAAGGAAGGAAATAAGACAGCAATTTCAGGAGCTGAGAGACCACTTTGATAAAGAACTACACGTTCTGAAAAGAGATCTTAGAACTGAAAAACACAGTCAACCAAATTAAAACATCATTGGAAGATACTAATATGAGCATATACTCAGTAGAAAATAGAACTTCAGCACACAAAGAACAAACATCAGACAATGAAGACAGGCTGAGCAATGTTGAATGCAAGGAGGATAGATGTAAAAAGAAACTTACTAAGCATGATGAGAAAAAATAACCGGAGAGTTATTGGGATAGGGGAGAACATAGAACAACAAACAAATGGCATAAAGAACCTTCTAATGAGATAATCAAAGAAAATTTACCCCATATTAGAACTAATCCAGAAATTCAAATTCGAGATACCTATAGGACACCAAACAGAGCTCACCAAATGAGAAACTCACCAAGACATATCATATACAAAAATGAATAACAGAGAAATCAAGGAAAGAATTTTAAAAGCAATAAGAGAAAAACACCAAATCACATTCAGAGGCAGACCAATAAGAAGTACTGTGGATTTTTCAGATCAGACAATAAAGGTCAGGAGAACATGGGTTGATATTTTTAAAATATTGAAAGAAAATACTTTTCAGCCAAAGATACTATATCTTGCAAAACGCAGCTTTAAATGTGATGGGGGAAATAAAATACTTCTATGATAAGAACAAATGAGCAAAATACATGAACACAAAACCTATTCTACAGAGAATGCTAAGATAAACTTCATTCAGAGGAACAAGCTAACAACTCCCAAAGCCCATAAACAGAGGAAAGTCAATAAAAGCATAACTCACTAAAAGATATCCAAGCAAAGGTCACAATGCCAGGGACCCGGAATCACAGATCTGTTCTAACACTGAACATGAATGGACTCAATCAATGCTCCAATCAAAAGACAGAGATTAGCAGACAGAATCAAAAAACAAAATCCAACAATGTGCTGCTTACATGAGACAGACCTCAGAGCCAAAAATAGACACAGATTGAAGGTGAAAGGTTGGCAAAAAGCCTACCAAGCTTGTGGCCCAAGAAAGCAAGCTGGTGTTGTGATCCTTATATCTGACAAAGTTAATTTTGGCCAAAAATTAGTCAAAAGGGATAAAGAAGGTCACTACATCATAATAAAAGGAACAATACATCAAGAAGACATGACAGGGGGCTGGAGCAGGGGCTTAGCGGTTACAGCACTTGCCCAGCAGGCATGAGGATGTGAATTCAAACCCCAGCACCACATATACAACGAAGTATTGGAGAAACGAAAGCCACAAGAAAAACTAAATAAAAAATTGTTTCTCTCTCTCTCTCTCTCTCTCTCACTGTCCCTCTCTCTTTAAAAAAAAAAAAAAGACATGACAATAGTTAACATTTATATACCCCCAATTATCACCCTGCCAAATATGTGGAAAAAGGACTCAAGGACATTAAACCACTTATTGGTTTCAATACAATTACACTGGGGGACTTAATACACAATAATCATCAAAAGACAGATCATTAAAACAAAAACTCAGTAAAGACATCTCTAACCTAAACAAGTATACCAATCAATAGGACTTAGACATTTACAGAATATTCCATCCCAAATCATCTGTTTCCCTTCTTCTCAGCAACACAAGTATCCTTTTCACAAATTCATCACATCCTAGTCCATAAAGTTTAGCAAATACAAAAAAAGTTTATATAATCTCAGGTGTCCTGTCCCACCACAATGGTATGTTAGCAATTAACAGCAAGAAAAACAACAGAACATACACAGATACTTGAGGTTGAATAATACCTTCTTAAATGAAGAATGGATCAAAGATAAAATGAGAACAGATTTCAAGTTCTGGGCACACACTGACAATATTCTACCACAGACTTCAGCTATGCATGTCTTCATTCTTCTGTGTCAGGCCAGCCTCTGAAGACAAAGGAATTTACTTAGCTCTTATCAGTAAAGCCTAAAAGAATAAGGGAGTCACTGCCACCAGCAGCAACCATCAAATAAAGGGAGAAAGGGAAGGATTTTGTGAATACATGTACCAGCCTAATAGTCCTCAGATGAGCAATTCTGAGGCACATACTACAGAGTCCCCTGGAAAATTCCCAGTAGAATTGATTCTCAGTTGCCCAGATCATTAACCAACTCAGTAGCATTAATTTAGGCATTTTATTCTGTTTGATTCCATATTCTTGCTTAGTTTACTTCCTGAGATTCATCTCCCAAATAAATTATCCACATCCAAGTTCAACTTTTAGACTCATTTTGGACAATCAAAACTAAGTTAGAAATTTAAAGTTGAATCTTCTAATAGTTTATGAAGCCCAGTGGAGTTTTTTGTTTGTTTTTAATAGTGCATTTTAATTTCAAAATCTCAATGCTCTCTAAAGAATTTTTAGCCCTCTATACATTATATATTAGCATGAAATATCTGTTTCAGTGAGATGATAGATTTATGTATAATTGAAATGTTCATGTCATTTCCATATACATATTTGGGGGCTAGTGGGGATTGAACCCAGTGGCACTGTACCGCTGAGCTACATCTCAGACCTTTTTATCTTTTTATTTTGAGAGAGGGTCTCGTAAGCCTAAATTGCCAAGGGTGATATTGAACGTGTTAACCTCCAGAATAGCTGGGATTATAGGCACATACCATCATGCCCAGTTTAGATCTATATTTAAAAGAAACACTTTTGAAATCATTTGAGATATATTTGTTGCATTATAGCTACCTTCTCTAAGTGTACATAGTTCAGTTGTTAGAACCCAGTGATAAGAAATGTAACATATCTTTTGGTCCCAGCCAGCAGGTGCTCAGGGCCTGCCTGAATGACCACAACATGCAGCCAAGAATACTATTCCCAGCAAAACTCAGCTTCAAATTTGAGGGGGAAATAAAAACTTTTCATAGTAACATCAAACTTGTAGCATTCATGAACAGAAAACCAACGTTACAAAGAATCCTCAAAGATAAGATAGAAGAATAAGCAAACCCTCCTCAAAACCGACAAGCAGAGGAAATTCAATAAAGGTACATGCTATCGATAGACAACCAAGACAGCACAGAACTTGCCAATAAAATACAATAACTATGAACCACAACCATATAACTATTCTAACACTGAATGTAAATTGTCTCAATGCACCAATCAAAAGAGACAGACTAGTAGATTGGATCAAAAACAAAATCCAACAATATGCTGCTTACAGGAAAAACACCTTACAGCTAATGACATCCAGAGATTGAGGGTAAAAGGATGGAAAAAAAATCTACCAGGAGTATGGCTTAGTTCCAATTCTTATATCTGACAAGGAGTACTTCAAACACAAATTAATCAGAAGAGATAAAAAAGGCCACTACAACCTAGTAAAGGGAATAATATAGCCGGAAGTTAGAACCGTAATAAATATATACTCTCCAAGCACCAACACCTCAACTATATGGAAAAATTACTCCAAGACTACTTGTGGACCTCAACAAAGTACTCCTGGGAGACTTTAATACTCCTCTATCACCAATAGACAGATAGTCAAAGCAAAAAACAATTAAGAGATTTCCAGTCAAAACAACACCATAAGCCAAATGATCTTAACAGACATCTACAGAATATACCACCCCAAATTGGCTGAGTATACCTTCTCAGCTGCACATGGATCCTTCTCTAAAATAGATCATATTCTAGTTCCCAAAGGAAATCTCAGCAAATATAAAAAGTAGATATTATTCCATGTATTCTATCACACCAATGCCATGACCCTAGCAATTAAAACTAGAAATCATCACAGAAAACACATACAAACATGGAGATTGAATACCACCCTATTAAATGAAGAATGGATCCAACAAGACATGAGAACAGAAATTAAGGAATTCTTGGAAAGGAATGAGAATGAAGAACACAACACATCGTAACCTCTGCAACAGTGTGAAAGCATTCTTAAGAGGAACATGTATAGCACTGAGTGTCTACATTAAAAATCAGGGGAGATCCCAAAAAACTAAGTTTATGCTTTACCTCAAATCTCTACAAAACAAAGAACAATCTAATCCCAAAGCCAGCAGAAGACAGGAAATAATGAAGATGAAAGCTAAAATCAATGAAATTGAGAACAACAACAACAACAAAAATAAATAAATAAAATGGAACAATGAAAAAAAGAGCAGGTTCTTTGAAAAAAATAAATAAAAATGACAGATCCCTAGCTAATCTAACTAAAAGAAGCATATAATCAAAGCAAATCAAAAAATCACCAAAGAAAAATGGGCTTATCACCACTGACCCTATTGAAATTAAGCAGATTATCAGAACATATTTTGTAAAACTATACTCCTCTAAATCAGATAATCTGGAAGACATGGACAAAGTTCTAGATACATACAACATCCCCAAATTAACACAAGAAGAAATTGAAATCCTAAACAGCCCAATAACAGGCAGCAGAATCCAGACAGCAATTAAAAGTATTCTAAGAAGAAAAGCCCAGGACGTGATGGTTTCGCAACTGAGTTATACCACACTTTTAAGGAAGAGTTAACACCTCTCCTTATTAAGCTATTCCAAGAAATTGAAAAGGAGGGAACTCTCCC
>PVKS010028706.1:0-26140 GCA_004027875.1 Aplodontia rufa
ATGGCTTTCATTGCTCTGACACTTAGCTGTATATGTGGGTGCTGGGGTTTGAACCCATGTATTTGTGCATTTGTGCATGCCGGGCAAGCGCCATGCCAGGCAAGTGCGGTAACCACCAAGCCGCCGCTCTAGCAACCATGGTAGTGGTCTTGAAGGAAATGCCGTGCCATCCTGCCTAAGTTTAGTATCAGAAAAATTAAATGCAGGATGATAGTCCAAAAGAATTGAGAAGTACTTTGGTATTTTAAGATACAAATACTGAGCATCAGTTTTAAAAATCCTGCCCAATCAAGAAACCTGGATCAGACAGAGGATTTAGCTTAAGAATCCAAAGTTTTCCCATGTGACTTGCAAGCTGGCACAGGGTAGTTTGCAACAGCGATTCTCAGCCTGACAAGTGGCTTTGCCCACCTAGGAACATTTGGTAATCTCTGGAAACATTTTTGATTGTCATAACTGAAGTTTGGGTGTTAATAGATGCCTAATGTGTAGAATGCAGGGTTGGAGCTAAACATTCCACTATTCACAGGATAACTCCCTACAGAAAAAAATAATTTTAGAAAATTAACCAAACTCAAAAGGTAACAAGATTCAGAAACCTGGTTTTCAGGTATTATGTGAACATCCATCATAAAAATTTGGTTTCTAATTTTAATAAAAACTAGTTGCAGAACTGGAGCAGTGTTGCTTAGAAGTTGGAACGCTTGCCTGGCATGCACGAGGACCTGGGTTCAAATCCCAGCACCACAAACATAAGTGTCAGAGAAACAAAGTCCAGATGAAAAAATAAAATTGGTTCCTTTTCTCTCCCTCTCTCCTCCACTTCCTCCTCCTTCTCTCTTTGTCTTGAAAAGACTAATCAAAAGCTATTTTGAGTTTTACATTAGCACATTATTTTAGTATATATTTTTTTAAGATCTCATTTTGTCTACCGTGAAGTCATATGGAGAAAGACAAGCTTTACAATAAATTATGTATTAATTGAAGCAAAACCCAGGGAGTTTGGCTTATATTTACAAAATTGCGCACCAGGGAAAATTGAGATTTACCAAGGACAAAAGTCAGTGCACAGATCAATAACCCCCTGCAGTAGAAAATGCTCAGCTGTGCGTGGATATTCTGCTTTCATCATGAGATTCACAATTGTTTGCCATATTGGTGACCTCTTATAGAGAAGAAATGGGGGAAATACCCTAATTTGTCAAAAAGATAGTGTTTTCAGGATGACTGGTACAACACAGAGACTAAAGTAGTTGCAGGGGTTTATTTTGTGGGTGGAGATGGAGGACAGAAGGTTAAAAAGGCTATGTCATTGCAATCAAATCTCAGTGGATTAGACTTTGTGCGGCTTTCAGGAAAATGTCTTTCTGTTCTTCTTAATCCTCCCTTACTAATTTCAGCTTGCCAAGGGAGAGGCGAATTTTTTTTTCCTCTCATCACTTTGTCCTCATTTTTAGCTTCAAGAAAATGATTATTCAGCCTGTTAATTCTGATGGGAATATACATGTAAATACCACTTTGGGGTTTATGTACACTGACATTCATACTGAATGCACATGTTTGTATGAATAGAGGTGAGTACCCCAGCATAATATTCTTAACATAAAACTTTTTTCTGTTAATAATTTGAGACCCTAGGATCTATCAAATACTCTGATTTTGGCTCTGTGGTCACTTATTTAAAAGTTAATATAATTTACTTATGCTTACAGCAGCATAATTCACAATAGCCAAACTATAGAACCAGCCTAGGTGTCCATCAGCAGATGAATGAATGAAGAAAATGTGGTATATGTGCACAATGGAATTTTATTCAGCCATAAAAAAATGAAATTATGTCATTTGCAGGAAAATGAATGAAACTTGAGACCATATGTTAAACAAAATAAGCCAAACTCAGAAGGTCAAAGATTATATGTATTTTCTTATATACGGAAGCTAGAGAGGAAAAAGGAAAAGAAAGGTTGGGGCGGTGACTGCAGGAAGAGCAAAAGGAGAACAGTAAAGTAGAGGAAAGGGACCAGAGGTTGGGATGAGAGGAGGGCCAGGCAAAGTGCTGAGAAGGAACATTGACCAAATGATCTTGTTACATTGTGTGCATGTACTACATGTAACAATAAATTCCACCACTATGTATAATTATAATGCATCAATTCATAAAAGTAATTGCACCTTGCTGAATATGTGCTTAAGATATATGATTTATTCTTCTAGGTTCTTAAGAATTTTCAAATCTTATCCTTACGTTAAAATAGACCATTAGCCACACTTCAAATGTTTCTATTGAAGTGACGTTTAATGATGGAGATGGAAAATTACCAGAAATCACTCCTGTGAGTCAGGCAGCAAACCCCCTACTCAATGTTTCAAAATCTACTGGCTCAGGCCCTTATCAGAAAAATCGCACTCTACCAAAACTCCCATTTTAACCAGAAAACTCAAATCTATATCTACCCTAGACTCTATATCTACTGCAGGTGGGTCCCAGACTCCACTGGGCCTATGAGGTTACTATAAGTTTGGGCAATATTTACATATCTTTTACAAATTTGTAGGTCAAGATATTGCCCACTATGCACCTAGCACACCTTGTGCTGGTATCTACATGATAAAGCCATTGTTATACTTATCTCCAAGGCTTACTTAAAACGAACATTATGCAACACTTTCCCAGATTACTAAATGTTGGTTCTTCACTTTCAAAATCAATTACATGTATGAGACTATGAATCTCATTTTAAATAGGTTTACAAAATAATGAATTGCCAGGGAAAGGGATTAAATGGGAAAGGGAGAGAAGGGGAGGGAAAGAGAGAGAAGGGACAGGAGGAGGGCTTTTAAAGAATTAAAAAAGCCTGGATTGTACTAAATTATCTCTAATTGCTTAAAACTTAAGATGACTCTGAAATTCAATACATTTTCTAAATAAGGAGGATTATAGAAAACCCCAGAAGAAAATGGAATTTTCTAAATCCTTATAATGTAAAAAGAGCTGAAAAGAAAGTGGCAAAAACTGTAAATTGAAAAATACAGATGTCCAGATTAAAAGTTGTTGTGGGTTTTTAAAAATGTGTTTGGCCCACACTTAATTGGTTGAAAGAAAACTGAAAAGTCAATGGAAATTCATCTATCCCTGACCGAAAAGCAGCAAGGGAGCTCATTAACACAGCTGCGTAGTGCCTGAGTGAAGTTGACTGAATTTTAGACAGAAATTTTAATATAAATGAAGTAAGAAACAATTTTAGGTTTATTCTCTCATCTTTTTAAAATCAGTCTATTATTTATTGATCACTATATAGAAATATTTGGAACCGTACATACATGTGCATTAATTTTTATCATTGCTGAAAATTATTTTCAAAAGTTGATTTTCCTTAACATACTCAAGCATTCCAGTCATAGCTCTGCATCTCATCACCCTCTCACTTGGTACCATTCTTCGTTAAATTTTAATAATCAGGCCAGGTTAAGTCTCGTAAAATATAAATTATTAGCACTTTTGGAGTTTTTACTCAAAGCCCTAAATCAGGCATTAGAAAATGGTCAATGACATGACAGTATAAAACAGGACGACTTCTTTTTATTTCTTTAAACACTTTGAATTTATAGTCAAACTCAGCATGTAATTGAGGTAACCATCTTACTATAGGTGAACATCTACACCTCTATTCTCTTGAGTTTTCCTGAGTTGACTTAATTGTTATACTTAATTGTACAAATAGCTTCATGTATAAAATAAATGCTAGGATGTTTTCAAGGAACCCGTTGTGCTCAGATAAGCATCCATAAATGATGAATAATTTAGAAATAATCAGTATTCCCACTTATTAATGCAAATTAGCCATACAGATTAATAAGTCCCATAGGTTCAAGATTCAAAGGAAATTGGTTATACCTAAAATAAATTTCACTCTGAGAAATAGGGATATCAGTAATAATTGAAATTATGACCCAAAATAACAATATTATCTGGACCTCTGGCCCTCTAATCTTCACTCCCACAGGATAAAACCAAACTAAGATAAACAAGTAAATGTGGGAAGATTATGTTGGTTAAGTTATTTTGCAAGACAATGAAGTTTAAATGTATTTCTAAGTTTGGACATGTTTACATGTACTAGAAACTCACAAACTCAAAAACATGAATGTAGAAGGTGTGCTTTAATTAGGAAGAAAAGATAAAAACTGTAAAGATTTTTGAATGAATGTACCCAAGTATATTCAGTAACTGCAGGCAGAATAACAACAAGCTGTCTTTTAGAAAAACGCCAAGGAGAACTATTTTAATGGCTAGGAGAGGAAGCCTTTTCAATTAGCATATTCATTATTTGTATGCAAATTGAT
The DNA here is from genome assembly GCA_004027875.1 of Aplodontia rufa. Classification (NCBI taxonomy): domain Eukaryota; kingdom Metazoa; phylum Chordata; class Mammalia; order Rodentia; family Aplodontiidae; genus Aplodontia; species Aplodontia rufa. Next base: position 4,345 of record PVKS010028706.1, read on the forward strand.
TACTCCAACAGCTACTTATGGGTGTTAAAAAACAATTTGTTCTATTAAGCAGTTTAAATATTCTCCTTAAAATCTTGTTTACCTGTTTAATTTGTTGAACAATATCGTTCCTCAACCAGATATCTAAGAGAAAAAGGAAGAATCAGATTGCCTGTCCCCACTGGCACTTCTCTGATTAAAATATTTATGTAAGAAAGGAGAAAGATGTTCCAGAGCTGGGGCCTTCCAGGAAACTAAGGCAGCACAGAGACCTGGTCACTCCATCCACTACTTCAAACCCTGATTCTTCAGACCAGCCATAAAGATTTTAGACATGTTTCTCAGAGTAACAGTCTTGAGTTTCTTAGAAGGGATAGGAAAGGAAAAGAGGGGACACTCTCATGGGGGAGGGTGGGTCCTCTCAGAGAGCACAGGGATAGTGTTCCTCTCTTGCACTCCAGTTTTATTTGGGGTACCAGTAAATTTTCCAGAGAGTTCCATCCAGGTCCACCTCTTGACCTAACTGACAGCAGGATGACATCAGACTTGCAGTCCCCAGGGCCATAACAACTCTAGGTCACTTTGGTCCATGTTCACCAGTTCTAATTGGAATCTGTTCTTATAGATTTTATGGTTAGGGGGAATTAACCTTATTTCCCTGAGTTCTGGGATCAGATCTGTGTAAGGGTCACAAAAGTCCCCCACTTCAGGGCAACTTATGTTGTTCTAATCATCTGCATTTAGGGTCTGCATTTCTCCTGCAGGTAGTTTACTAAGGAGTGTAACCTAATCTGTCAAATTAAGCTGGATAAGGCTGCAGGTAAAGTGCCTTTTAAAAATGAAAGCATTTGGGGGTGAGCACAGTGCACCCAGTTTATACAATTATTCCCTTATCCCCTTATCCCTTATTCCCACACCTCACTCTGTCCCCTGTGAGGCAGGCACAGTCTGATGTTAATTTTGATGACTTTCCACATCTTTAATTAAGTGCTACAGCATTTTGTTGTTGTTTCTGGCAGAGATATGTTTTTACAGCAATCAAGATTATCTTTCTACATAGCGATATATCTTTTCTAGTGAGGAATCCTCTAATGAAATTCAGAGTACAAAAGGAGGATAATTTAAGACAAAGTAAATCTATTCTCAAGAATGATTAGTAATCAATCCACTGTGACCATCATTCTGCCACCCCATCAGATTATGTCTCAGTCAGGTGACTGTGGGAATCAGGTGACTATGGGTGTGATGTCTGTCCTCCACTCAGGAGTTCAATGATAAGAGATTTTTATTTTCTTCTTGTGCAAACATATATGTGAGAGACCTGTACAGAAACCCAAGTTGTTGGGTCCCAGTGCTTGCCCTAAGATCCTTCGCCATCATACTGGTCAATTCAAGATCTGCTCTGAGAGACTGTAAAATTAAAAAAAAAAAATTCTTTGGATCTTAGGAATTGCAATTCACAGGTTCAGAGGGTTCTGAACAAGTATTCAAAAAGAAGCAGGAAAAATAGGAATTTCTGTAAGCAAGCAGTGCTGATTTATTACAAAGCAATAAAAATTCCATTGTACAAACTTCTAGTGAATGTTGAAAAGGAACAGGGACTGTGTGACAGGGTTTATGTGACTGATGGAAGATAAAGAAAAGAATGTATGTACTTGGTAAACATATCCATAAAACAATAGTCTGACAACCTCTTGTCACATATGCTAAGCCTGGACAAAATATACTTATCTTTTTGGTTGTTGATGCCTATAGTCAAAGGAGGAAGATGGCCAAAAGTTCACACTCCCAGACAGCAGCCTGAGACCTGTGGAAGTCCTGCTTCCTTAATGGCTTCCACACCCCATTTTGGAAAGCTCTCTTAGTATTGCCTTTACCCATCATGATTTTCCTTTCCTTTTCACAATTTCTTGTGTTTCCTGGCCCTGTTCCAACAAGAAAATCAGGGCAAACCATCCCTTTAGCCAGCTCCTATTGGCCCATAAAAATAAACTGCATTAGCTCTTTAAACCCATCTATACTCATTTCTGATAAGTGGAACTTGACCTAGGCAACACCATTTTGAATCTTACCCTCCCTCTTAGAACAAGACCTACCTATCCTTAAACCCCAGACCCACCTACTGTACCATCATGCAAGGAAACCCTAAACATTACATCATCATAAGAAAGTACCCTTCCCTGATAACTCCCTAGCAACATCAAAATCCTATTTTCCTTCTATATCTACCCCTAGGTCTGTAAGCGGACATGGGGTCCCAGACTCTACAGGAACCCTCTCCTCTGCAGGTTTCTCCCAATAAACCTGCTTACTGTTGAGCCACTGTCACTCTCCTCTCTCTTTATTTCTTCCACTTGCTTCTTTTCTTGCATTTTGGTGCCAAAACCAGGGAGCAGTGTTCTTCATGCCAGTTTGGTAGAAGTCAGGTTCAGTTCATGTCCCCTGGAGATGAAGAATGAAACCAAGGGACGCCAAGGAAAGTATAGCAGACAGATTTTATTTTAAGAATGTAACAGAAAGCAAAGCATAGGAAAAACAGCAGCTTCCCCCAGAGTGGGAGAAGGGGAGAGAGCTGAAGAGGGAGTTAAGTTTGCCATTTTTATAGGATCATCTCCTTTCAACTGGTTATCCTTTCTCTTCCCCCATACCTAGGACCAGTCTTTGGTTTGTACCTCAGGCATCAATTCAAAGAATGTCATGCCTTGCTTGGCAGAAGGGAGTGTCTACATCTGGACTCATCGTGCTGGACCCTCCTTAGTAGCATTGGGGGATGTCAAGTTGATCTTAAAAGAAAAAGAATTGGTTTTCCCTTGATTGCCTCAAACATTCTAACTACTCTGAGGGCCAAATTTTACCCCCTGTCTCATTCTGAGGTTCCCACCAAGGGTGGCCTCTCTAGGCTTTTCCTTGACCTCAACCCAGTCTCCCTCCCTCTCTCTCTCTCTCTCTCTCTGTCTCTGTCTCTCTCTCTCTCTCTCTCTCTCTCTCCTTTTTCCTTCTCTTTCCACCACTTCTCCCTCCTGGGACTCTAGTAAGGACCATCCACATTGCGGACATCTCATCTACCACTTATTGGGCGAGTGACCCCCTCTGACTCTTCCAGATTACAGGAATCCCTGCCAGTTTCTCTCTATGGGGATAGTGTCTCCCTGAGGACACTGTTCCTCCCAAAAAATCCTAGCACTAGGTGAGAGAAACCCTGACCAGCACTGGATGGTTAATCACTTGCCTTCTTTGGGAATGCCCAAGATTGCATGCTGTTCCAATGGTCATTACAGAAAGGACCTTAGAGAGACCAATTTCCTATGGGAACACCCCTTAATTTTGGTGTTCCTGCCAGAGTCCTTGGAGGCTCTCCTCAATCCATTTTGTCTATCATGGGCCAAGTCTCATCAAAAACTCCAAGGGACATCCCCTTGGGGTACCTTCTCAAACATATACAGATCCTGGGTCTCCAAGACATAGTCAAACCTAAATGACTGGTGTCCTTCTGTAATATTGCTTGGACCCAATATAAATTGGACAGTAATAGTCACTGACCTAAAAATGGCACATTGACTCCCAAATTCTCAAAGATCGTGAAAACTTTCTCCACCACAACGGCAAAAGGTCTGAGGTCCTTTACATTCAGGCCTCCTGGTACCTCTACTCTGGGCCTTCTCTCTGCCAAAACTGCTCAGCTTTTCACCTTCCTCTCCTCAGTGAAATACCCCCTCCAAATATCCATACCTCCCCTTCCTCTGTTTCTTGAGCCTCTGATTTTGACCCTGTGGATGAACCTCCTCCTCCTCTGCCTCACCCCCAACCTCCTCCTTAGCCCAATCCTCCCCACCACACACCCAATCCTGGAGGCTTCCCCCAACCAAACTGTCTGCTCCCTCCAAGATCCTCCCTCTCCATGAGATGGCAGGAACAGAAGGTATTATAAGTGCTCATGTTCCATTCTCTTTAAGCGATCTCTCCCAGATAGAAAAATCTCTTTTGCCTCAGACCCCACCACCTTTCGAAAAGAATTCCTGTACATTACCCAGTTCTTTGACTTCATCTGGCATGACTTTTATATCATTCTTTCCTTCTGCCTCTCCCCTAAGGATAAGGACCACATCTTATCTCTTATCAGAAGCCGAGGCTCAAGCAGATGCTCTCCACTGCCAAAACCATGACAATAACCGTTTTGGTACTGAGCTGTTCCCTGTACTGACCCCCACTGGAATTATCAGGTCAATTCTGATAGAGTCAAGATAACTCACTTAATTATCTGCCTCTTGACATGAATGGAAAAAGGCTGCCTTAAAGGCAGTTAACTATGAAAAGATTAAAGAAATCACCCAAGGCAGAGATGAAAATCCTGCCCTCTTTCTCTCCCGCCTCTTTGGAGGCCTTGATTAAATATACTAATCTTAACTCTGATTCAGATGATGGCAGACTTTACCTTCATTTACATTTCATTTCCCAATCTGCCCTAGATATCAGAAAAAAAGCTCCCAAAACCAGAGGATGGTCCCCAGACCCCTCAACACGAACTTATAAAACTGGCCTTCGAGGTCTACAACAATAGAAAGGAGCAACTGAAAACACAAAGGCTCAAGGGAGATCATGCTAAATACCAGTGTTGGCAGCTGCATTCAGATGTCCCATGGACCTCACAAACAGAGGTTCTCTCATTGGATTCCATACCTCCAGATGCCAGCTTCAAATGCAACTAGGAGTTAACACTGGGAGAGCACCTGGCCTAACCCTAAGCCTCCAACCAGGCCATGCCGTCTCTGCCACCAAAGGGGACTTTGGAAATTGGAATGTGCTCAAAGAGACCCTCCCTCCTGTTCGATCACTTCCAATTCCCACAGGTATATGGACACAAGCCCCAGATAGGCAAACATCTTCAGCCTGGCAACAGAGAGTTCATCAACAGAAGATTACTGATTCCCTGGACTCACCACCCCTGTCACCATCACTCAATCTGAGCCCAGTGTTACTGTCAGTATCTGGTAAGCCCACCTCATTCCGTTGCACATGGGAGTAAGTTTTTCAGTGCTACCAGAATTTTTTGCCCCTTCCAAGATTCCTCCACCTTTACTGTTGGCATTGACAGAAAAAACAGCATGTCTAAAGAAACAGATCCTTTACTCTGTAACCTGTTTGACACTCCTTCCTAGTCATACCCCAATGCCTAGCTCCTATCCTTGGAAGGGACATCTTAACCAAATTCAGCAAAACCAGCATACCACTCCAAAGTCCTCTGCCTCATTTAGCCTCTTATCGTGATCAGACATCCCTGTCAGTGATCCTCCCTGAAGTGCCAACCATTGTATGGGACACCTCCAGGCCCACTGTGGCCACCAACCATACTCCTGTCAAAATTTCCCTACAAAACCCTGCCTCTTCTCCTTGACAATCCCAGTATCTTTTCAGTCCCCAAGGTCTGCATGGCATAAAACCCATCATTTCTTGCCTTCTCAAAGCTAATATTCTTCAACCCACTGACTCCCCCTCATTATACCCCAATTTTAGCTGACAAAAAAAACGTACTTTCCAGCTAGTTCAAGACCTTCACCTCATTGATCAGGCCGTTGTATCCATTCTTCCCATAGTCCCCAACCCTTACACCCTGCTCTCTCATATTTCATCTGCTACAACTTGCTTCTCAGTTCTCAACCTCAGAGACACTTTCTTCACCATCCCATTAGATCTCTCTTCTCAAGAAGAGGGAGAATCTCTTTGCCTTCACATGGACAGTCCCTGATACCCTTTTCTCTGCTAGCTGACCTGGACAGTCCTTCCTCAGAGTTTTAGAGTCAAGCCTTATCATCTATACAGAATATAGATGACTTGCCTTTCCGTAGCCCCTCCCACGGCCTTTCTATCAAACACACCATCCTCCTTTAAAATTTTCTAAATAAATTAGGCTACCACATTGCCCCGACAAGGCCCAGGTTGCTCAAACCCAAGTTACCTATTTAGGACTCACTCTCATTCCTCAGTTCCAAGCCATTCACACTGCGAGGAAACAACTCATCAGGACCTCCCAGTTCCCAACACCAATTCTTCTTTCTGGGACTGGCAAGTTATGGATTCCTAATTTTGACCTCCTTGCTCAGCCCCTTAACTCTGCTTCCCACAGTGACCTTTGAAACCCCTTCTACGATTCTCTTTCCATCAATACACCCTTCCAAAAGTTAAAACAGGTCCTTTCGCAGGCCCCTTCTTTGGGCCTTTCAGACCCACAGCTGCCATTCTTTATGACACAGTAACCCAAAACATAGCTCTGGGACTCCTATGCCAAATCTTTGGAAATTCCCCCAGGGAGGTGACTTATCGCTCAAAATAATTAGACACAATAGTTCAAGGCTGGCTCCCTTGCCTAAACGTGCTTGGTGCTGTAGCCTGTTTAGCCAAAGAGGCCCACAAATTAACTCTGCATCAGCATATTACTATCATCTCTTCTCACACTTGAAGGAATTAAACACCTATAACTCTCTCCTATCCCTCCCCTCATCCAGACTCCAGCAAATAAATATTCTCTTTAAAGACAATCCACTGATATCTTTCTAATGCTGCAAACCCCTTAACCCAGCCACCCTCCTACCTCTTCCCTCAGATAACAGTTCAGACACCCTTCCCTCTCACTCATGCCTTGACCTTTTAGATGCCATGTCCTCTCCCTTTACCCATATTTTAGACACTGCCTTACTCAATGCCTCTTCATGGTTTGTCGATGGAAGTGCCTTCATACACCCTGGTGCTAAGGCAGAGATGCCATCATATCCAATGAGCAGATCGTACAATCAGGGCCTTACCTACCCAAACCACCTACCAACAAGGTGAGTTAATAGCCTTAACCAATGCATTCTAGCTCAGGGACAGAGAGTGAACGTATACACTGATTCCAGATACACCTTTCACATTCTTCACTCTCATGCCACGATCTGGCAAGAACAAATATTTAACCACTTGGGGGACACCCATCATTAATAACCATCTCATTCACAACCTACTTATAGCTGCAAATTTACCTCTGGCTATAGCGTACACTGCAGGGGACACCAAGGATCAGTCAACCCCATAGCAATGGGCAATGCACTAGCAGATGCAGTTGCTAAGCAGGCCCTTCCCCCACCAGTCCTTACATGAAGCCCAAAGAGACCCCACCTCACCCATACATGCTCCCCACTCTCTCTTCCTTTATTCCATCTTATTCTACCTCTGAAAATTAAAAATATTCTAAACTGGGACTCCTCTCAAAAAATGGTTGGTTTTTAATAGATCACCAAAAAATTGTTCTCCCTCAGTCCCAAGAAAAATCTATCCTCTCAGCTTTCCATTCCCAATTTCCCAGGATACCTGCCCCTTCTTCACCCACTTAGGCCTTACACGCATTCCCCATCAATGGCTAACACTCTCAAACAAATCACCCTAACATGCCACATATGTGCCCAAATGTCCCCCCAAGGAAATCTTAGACTCCCATCATTTCACATTCCTCCAAGGAGTTCTCAGACCCCCTACATTTCCTACCCACCACGCTTGGAGATACCTCCCAAGCCAAGACTTGCAAATCAACTTTACTCACATAACCCCATCAAAAACACCAGATATCTTCTCACCCTCATGGACACTTTTACAGAATGGGTGAAAGCCTTTCCCTTCACCTCTGAAAAGACTCAGACTAGCCACTGTCCTCCTTGATCACATCGTTCCCAGATTCAGCCTGCCCACCTCTATCCAATCAGACAATGGCCCAGCCAATGTTGCTGACACACTACCATCACAGGGAGGCTTCACACCCCATGGCACTCCCAATCCTCAGGAAAGGCGGAACATGCAAATACCCTCCTAAAGCTGCACCTTACCAAGCTAAGGCTTGAAATCAAACTTACCTGGGTGAAGCTTCTCCCTCTGGCTCTTCTCTGTTTATGGATTCTTCCTCCCAAATCCCTCAGTCTAAGCCCTTTCAAGCTCCTCTATGGCTGTCCTTTTGTACTCCAAGGTTTTCCTCTCTCCTCATCCCCTCCTGTTCTGGACCCCCTGGACACCTGACACAACACCTAGTCAGACAACATGTAGCAATTCCTTCCTAAACCTACTAACTCTTATGAATCTCCCTTAAACCTACAGCCAGGAGGCCTGGTTTAGAGAACAGACTGTCCAAAACTCCTTAACCCAAAATGGGTAGGCCCATATCAGGTAGTCCTATCACCCTGCACTGCAGTCAAACTAAAATAATTTCCACACTGGATACACCATTCCAAGCTAAAAAAGGTAAAAGTTCCATTTGTCACTCCTGACAATTTATCCTTCCCCCTCTCTTGACAAAAGTCTTGCTATTTCACAGATCCCACCTAGAGGACCAGGATTCTACCCTACAAATCTATATCTCTTTACCATTCCTCTCTTTCCTATCCTAACTTTTGCCAATTTATTATTCTTACCACCCAGGACCTTACTTTGTATCCACTCCCAGAACACCTTAACTTCCCAATTCAAATATTCAACTTCACATATGAGCTATGGCTTCAAGGAACTTATTGAGACTTTTCACATACTGAGCTTTCCTTCTTCTCTTTCTACCTCCTTTTTGTCTGGCCCTAACACCTCATTACATGCCTGCACTTATTAAAACTTCTGTCTGCCTGTTGGTCAATTCCACTAACTTTCAAGTGCCCCCAACTAGATCTGTTTACCCCTAGGATCTCCAGCCCCTCAGAGCTGCACATATGGCTACCACTTTTACCTTTCACCAGAGGCGTATACAGGGCCACAGTAGTCTCTAACTAAAACAAGTTGTCTCCTTCCACCTCTCTGACTCTCTTGACTATAATGAGGGAATCTTCTTCCTATGTGGAAATAACACCTACATCTGTTTACACACTAACTGGACAGGAGCTTCCACCCTGGCCTTTCTTGCACCACCCCTCCTTTATTCCACGGAGGAGAGACACATCCACATCCCAGTATACACCCTACTTAGGCCAAAGTTAACTATTCCTCTTATTCCTCTTCTGATAGGCCTGGGTGTAACTAGAAGAATAGGCACAGGAGCGGCAGGAATAGGCTTTTAGAATCATTGTACCAACTACTCCAAGGAGATAGAGAAATAACAATGAAAAAATGCAGGCTCACTTCAGTTTATACTGAGACATCTAATAAACTCTCAGAATCTCTGTATCTATAAATCTAACCAGAAACAAATTATATATTCAAAATCAGCAACCTTGCTGCTTCTACCACAAACCTGTTAGTTTACTTAATATACTAATTCTAAGATTTATTGAAAAATATGCTATGGGAACCCACTATGTCCAATTCTGGCATGACTTGTTTAACCAAATGACATTTGACAGCTGTGATGCTTGAGAGAAGATCTGCAGGATGACTCTGCCTCCTAATCTGTGCTACTGAAGAAGGCTGACAATATGGTCTGTGATAAGAAAGTGCTGTGACCCAAAAATAGCTGGTCCAGGCCTACAGTCACCAAGACATGAAGAGCACACATTCTGCAACTCTCATGGCTGTATTATTTCCCTGCAGGGATCTTTCCCTGTTATTATGATTCTAATAGGCTATGTTTGTTATTCCTTCCCCACTTGTTTCTAGCATTTCTGGTGTATCATCAAATTAAACCCCATCCTGAAAGAAATGTATGTGAAACTGAACTTTAGTCAAGCTTTTCAACTGCTATTTGAAGAAGATTCCATCACATGTTCAAAGATTCACAAGTCTTCATTTTGAAATGTCAATTACCCCTGAAATAGTTCACTGTTTTATGATCCCCAGACTGATACTGTGTTGTGTTTTGATGACACCCTGAGTGTGGGACCAACAGAGAGGATATGTAAAGAAGGACCTGAAACATCACATGTGGTTTTTAGCTCTCTCAGAAAGAAAAAAATGACTGAAGAAGGGAGGGGAAAAGGTGAGAAAGAGCGAGGAAGGAAAGAAGAAGGAAGGGATACATATCGACCAAAACTGAAGTGAAATCAATGTGGTGCAATCCAAAGCCAAAGCATTCAAAGGTATGATATGCTGACTTCTTACTTAGAATCTGAGGTATTTTAAGAGACAGTAAAATATGGGCTAAAGCTACCTATAACTCAGTTTTAAAAGAATGCCAATTTCAAGCAGGGATGAGGATACTAAATCAGAGACTAAAAGTTTGAGGGTCATAAATCAGACACCCAAACTTGTAAATGATTTGGGTTGGGGAGGAAGTGATGTAAATAGCAAGCCAAATATCTAGACAAATTCTCTTAGGTAACATTCTCTGACAGAGTCCCTTGAGAAGATCTATAGTGTTAACCTCAAATACACATTTCAAACAATTTCCAAGGCTGAGCATTCCCACCCTAGCATCTGGACTGAGAAGCCTTATTTGAAAAGGAGAAGGGATTGGAGACAAGATTCAGAAGTTATTTCAAAAATATAGCATTTAGAGTTATTTTTTGTCTTGATTTTCCCATTAGCTTGTCTTCACACCAAGTGCTTCTCTATCCAGCCTAATGGAAATTCCTTTTTACTAGTTTCAACCTGTTTCTCATTAGCTTCAGATGAGACTGTCAAAGTTTTTCCACTAAGATTTAATGCCTTTTCTATTTCTCCATTTGCCTTGTCTTGGGGTAAAAAGTAATCATATCGTTATAAGATGTTCCAATTACTACTGCTATATAACTAGTCTAAAACCTATTATATCTCATAGTTCTGAAGGTCAGGAGTACGGGGAGGTCTTGGCTGAGCTATTCTGCTGTTGACACAGGTCATTTGTGGTACTCAGCAGTTGGATATGATTGTCTGGAAAATCCAAGATGGCTTCCCATATGTATCTACTGCCTTGTCAGGATTAGCTAGAAGGATGAGCTCAGCTAGAACTATTCACGGGGGCTTCAAATTTTATCATTTTAACATAAAATTCTCTGAGCAGTCAGACTTCTATGCTAAAAGCTGGATGCCCCAAAACATGTGTTCCAAGAAAACTAAGAAGAAGCTACATGATCTCATATAGCCTCAGAAATCAGAGACTTTCATTTATGCCCTATTGTTCTGGCTATAAGTAAGGCATATAGGTCATCCAAAAATCAAGGGGAAGGGATGTAGATAGTCAAGGGAGGAGTGGCAAGGTCACATTGTAGAAAAGCCTTCAGGATGGGAAATAATTTTGTAGCTATCTTTAGAAAATATACTTTGGCACAAAAACTAAGTTCATATGGGACAGACATGTATTTAAATCCTGCCTCTTTTCCTTCCTAACTGTGAAAGCTCTGAAAGTTACATAATCTCACAGGGTTTATTTCTTGTCCTTTGAAAGGAGATTTTTAAAAGTGCTACTTCTCATGGTCAGATGATAATGTTAAACAAGAAGTTGCACACAAAGCAGACAGACTACTGTAAATGTCCAATATATTTAAACTAACTTTCTCATCTTTGAATAACCAGTAATACTACAAACCATGATCCTTACAGGACAGAGTATCTACTGCCTCCTAATGGTTAGTTCATGTCTATCCCCTCTTCTTTTTGATCTCCACATTCTCTGTATCACTTTGAGCATCCCATCACAGAGGAGATAGATCATGCACTATAAAACACAGAAATATCCATTTCCTTGGAATCTTGTAGCTCTCTTAAGTCTATATACAGAATGAACAATCTGTTTATCCCATGATTGAGAGCAAAACACCAGAACAGGCCCTCTCTGACACTTTACAAATTTTAAATATATATATGTACGTTCCAAAGAATGCATAATAATCTTTGTTTTTGAGAATTTAGAATAGGAACAAATTTTACATTTGCAAATACCAAATTATATTACCATAATTTTGCATAAAAATACAAGTTCAATATACTTGTTAGGGTAGGTTTATAATTTTTTATAGTAGTAGCACCATGTTCATTTATTTGTATTGTATATTGATGTAGTACTTGCTCTAATCTTTCTTTTTTCTTTCCTACTCTCATGGATTTTCTTTCTCTCTTTCACTTTCCTTTGCTTGTGGCAATACAGTTCATTGTCTCTGGTGTATTTATACACACTCATTCTCTGGAACACATAAAGTTGTGATGAAATACAAAATCTGGGCCAGCTCAACACGAAGCAATCCTGTACTAGTTTTCCTTTATTTCAATAAATAACACAAGGAACAGTGGTGGAAGTGGACTTCCTGTTGCTTGGCTCTCTAAATGTTCTGAAACTTGGTGGGGAACCTGAGTGAAATGATGCAGATCAATATACCTGTCTTAGGAGAGTGTTGTGATGCTTTCTTGCTATTACCATGAAACAAGCTGAAATTCATTGATGATTCTTTTTGCCGGAGGCAAAAAGTTGGACTCAGTTACTTTGAAGAAACCAGAGAAAACTGACAAGGCAGTGGCCCTAGACATCTTAGAGTCTTTTCTTCACAAAACAATGTAGACTCTGAACAGCAATCGGATCAAAACAGGACTTCACTGCTGGGAGTTGCCAGCCTACAAATGCTCAATGCAATCAATACCATCACCTAGCATAGCCCTCTGGGGCACATGCCATGAACAGTCCTGTAAACATATACAGTCTCAGCCATCTTTGTATTTTTGTTCTAAGAAAGATAAAGCCAGACTCCCTTCAATGGTTTGTTTGCATCTTCTCTCATCAAAGGGAGATGGTAGTCCTGTTTGAACAGACATGCTGTGGCCTCACACAGACCAAAAATAATTGGGAGCTAATTTACCATGGAAATCTTAATGATATTTGAAATCACAGATGAGTGCCTAGGGGAGATAACAGGAGCAATATTCATAGCAGGCAAGCAGATGCATCAACAGTGACAATCATATTTTTTTTCCTCATTAAACCACTTGTCTTAGTTCATTCAAACTGCTATAACAAAATACCACAGACAGGGTGCTTTATAAATAGCAGACATTCATTTTTCACAGTTTTGAAGAGTGGTAGGTTGAAGGCTAAGGCACCAATGCATTTCATGTCTGATGAGACCATATTCTCATTCGAACCTTATGTGGTAGAAGGGGAAAAAGATTTCTTTTGGGTCTTTATAAGGGCATTAATTCTACTCAGAAGGGCTCTTTGCTCATAGTCTAATCACCTCCCAAAACCTCCACTTTGCAATACCATTGTCTAGGGTGTTAGGAATTCAACATATGAATTTGGTGGGGGTGTGAGGGAGGGACAGGGGAATAAACATTCAGAGCATCATATCACCCTATCAGGGAAAGTTCCCATACCTGAACTTCTTCCAAGATGATTGATGCTGTTTTTTAAAAATAACTTTATTGAGGTCTATTGGATAAATGAGAATTGTAGATATTTAAGAGATATGACTTGATGTTTAGATCACATGCATACATTATAAAATGATCAACTCGATCAAGTTAATTAACATATCCTACACCTGTCAGAGTTACTGGTACCTGTATGCATGTGTTGAAAACACTTATGTCTATGCTTTTAGCAAATTTCAAGTATTAAATTGTTCATATCTGCTTCTAGGAGACTATTTATATTTCACAAGTAAGCGAATCACACAGCATTTGTCTATGCCTTGTACATGTTTCTTTCAGGTTCATCCATGTTGACACATTGCTGCAAATGGCAGAATTAATACCTTCATTTTTAAGATCAACTAATATTGTATAATATTCCATATATTATTCCCTGATAATTAGTGAGATTGAGCACCTTTTCATATATCTGTGGGTCATTTGTATTCTTTTGAGAAATATCTATTTGGATCATTTGACTTTTGATTTTGGTGTTGATTTGTTGTTGTTTTTGGAGGAGGTGGGTAAGTTTTGCTGTTGAGTTGTAGGAGTGAGTTGTTTGTACATGTTGAATATTAACCACTTATCAGACATATAGTTTGAAAATGTTTTGTTCTCTCAGGTAAGTTGCCTTTTCATTCTGTTAATTGCTTTCTTTACTGTACGCAGCTTTTTATTTTGACATAATTCATTTGTTTCTAATTTTGGTATCTAAATTTTAGTTTTGGGCATTTCTGGGTAGTCTGTTCTTTTCCAGTGGTTTATATATCTGTTTTTATGCCAGTACCACATTGTTTTAGTTACTATAACTTTGTTCTTGCTCAAGATTATTTTGGCTCTTTGAGGTTTTGGTGGTTCCATATGAATTTAAGGATTATTTTTGTATTTCTGTAAAGAATATCATTATGGTTTTGATAAGAATTGCATTGAATCTGCAGATCACTTTGGGTATTAAGGACATTATAATCAATCCATGCACACTGAAGATCTTTCCATATAGCCATGTCTTCTTTAATTTTCTTCATTCATGTTTTATAATTTTAGATGTTGAATTATTTTACCACTTTCATTGGTTTATTTGTAACCATTCTTTTCTTATTGATGTTTCTATAAATGGAATTGTTCTCTTAATGTCTATTTCTAATAGTCTACTCTTAGTGTATAGAAATGCAAGTCATTTTTTATGTTGGTGTTGTGTCCTACAGCTTTAGTGATTAATTTATCACTTCTAATAATTTTTGTTAGGTGTTTAGGGTTTTCTACATTTATGATCTTTCATTTTGCAAAAGAGATTATTTTACTTCTTTCAAACTTGTTTATCTTCCCTTGCCTTTTCTTTCTTGTCTCTTTGCTCTGACTAGAACATCTAAGACTATGCTGAGTGGAAGCAGAAAGAGTGAATATCCTTGCCTTTTATAGTACCTTACAAGAAAATATTTCAATTTCTTGCCATTGAGTATAATGTTAGCTGTGAAATGTTTCATGTATATTTACTGTGTTGAGGTAAGTTATTCCTATACTTATTTTATTGAGAGATTTTATCATTAATAATGTTGAATTTTGTCAAAGGCTTTATCTGCACTGACTGAGATGATCATGTGACTTTTTCCTTTTGTGATATCAATGTGGTATATCACATTGCCTCACTTGTTTATGTAGAAACATCCCTCCATCCTTAGGGTACATCCTACTTGGTCATGGTGTACAATCCTTTTCATGTGCTGCTGAATTCCATTTACTAGTATTTCATCCATATATTTACATAAATTTTCAAATATATTTACAAATATATTTACATATATTTTCATCAGGACTCTTGTCCTATAGTTTTTTCTTTGTATGGTTTCTTTTTCTGACTTAGTAACAAGATGATGCAGGCCTCATGAAATGAACGTAGATGTGTTCCATCTTTGTCTATTTTTTGGAGGAGTTTAAGAATGATTGGTATTAATTCTTCTAAGAATATTTTATAGAATTCAGCTAGAATTCATCTAGACTTGAGCTTTTGTTTTTGGAAGGTTTTGACTGACTCAACCTACTTGTTCATTATTGGTCTGTTCAAATTTTCTTATACTTCTTGATTCAGTTGTGTATTTGAAATATTCCCTTTTTAAATGTAGCCATGTATCACTATAAATATCCTTCTAAGAGCAGCTTTTCCTGCATCCCATAATTTTAATATATTGTATTTTCATTTTCATTATTCTTTTTTTTTTTTTTTAAAGAGAGAGGGACAGTGAGAGAGACATAGAGAAACAGCTTTATTTAGTTTTTCACATGGCCTTAGTTGCTCCAACACTCAGTTGAGTATGTGGTGCTGGGGTTTGAACCCGGGTCCTCGTGCTTGCCAGGCAAGCGCCGAAACCACTGAGCCACCGCTCCAGCCCTTATTTTCATTATTCTTGAGATAACTTTTGAAATTTCTCTTTGACCCAATAGTTGTTTAGAAGTGTTTATTTTCTATGTTTCTGTGAATTTTCACATTTTCTCACTGTTACTGATTTCTAGTTTTATTCCACTATAGTCACAGAAGACACTTGAAATGATTTGTCTTAAATTTGTTAAGACTTCATTTGTGACCTAACATGAACTAAGAAAGTTCTTGTGCACTTGAGAAAAGTATGTACTCTTTTGCTGTAGGGTAGGAAATTCTGCATTTGTTAGGTCCACTTGGTCATGGTTCATGTCAGCAGTTTCTTTATGGATTTTCTGTCAGCATTGTCTATCCATGATTGAAAGCAGAGTATTAAAGTCTCCTTCTATTATCATACTGCTGTCAATTTCTCCCTTCAGATCTGCCAATATTAATTAGTATCATATACATAAATGCTCTGATATTAAGTGCCTATATATAGTCATGTGCAGCATAATGATGTTTGAGTTAATAATGGGCCACATATACAATAATGGCCTCATGAAATCATAATGGAAATGAAAAATTCCTATTGCCTAGTGATGTCATAACCATCATTAAGTCAAAGCACAATTCTTTCTTCAAGTGCTGCTGGTGATGCTAGTGAAAACTTGCCTACTGCACTGCCAGTCATATAAAAATAGCATATGCAATTACTTATAAAATATACTTAATGTGTTTTTTTCTAAATTCAGCACAGCTTTTATAAACAGTACTGTTTATAAAGTCACAGTAGTGTAAAGCAATGTCCCAGGCCTTCACACTCACTCATCACTCCTTCATTGGCTCACCCAGAGCAACCTTCAGTCCTGCACACTCCATTTACACATGCACTTTATAGGTGTACATTTTTATCTTTTAGAACACATTTTTACTATATCTTTTCTATATTTTAAGGTATACACACATCAGTGTGCTACAATTACTCTATTACATTAACAGGCTATGAAGGTTTGAAACCTAGGAGCAGTAAGCCATACTAAGCTATAGGCTTAAGTGTAGAGTAAGGATGTACACACAAGTGTACACACAAGTACAATCTATGACAGTCAAACACAAAATTGACTAGTGACACATTTATCAGAATAAACAAGACAAGGTTGTCCACTTTCACCACTGTTGTTCAATATAGTACTTGAAACCCTTGCCAGAACTATCAGGCAAGACAAGGAAATCAAAGAAAATTGTATGGGAAAAGAGGAAGTTAAGTTTTTTCTATTTGCTGATGACATGATTCTATACCTAGAAGACCCAATAAGCTCGACCAGAAAGCTTCTAGAACTTACAGGCAATTTCAGCAAAGTGGCTGGCTACAAGATCAACACCAATAAATCATTAGCTTTCCTTTACTCCAGCAACAAGTCCATAGAAGAAGAAATTGGGAAATCTCTCCCATTCACTATCTCCTCCAAAAAAATGAAATACTTGGGCATCAACCTTACAAAGGATATTAAGGACCTCTACAACAAAAACTATCAAACACTGAAAAAAGAAATTTCAGAAGACCTGAGTAGATGGAAACACATTCCATGCTTATGGTTAGGCAGAATCAATATAATTAAAACGGCCATTTTTGAAAGCCCTATACAGAGTTAATGTGATCCCCATCAAGATACCAATGTCATTCTTCACAGATACAGAAAAAGCAATTCTCAAGTTCGTATGGAATAACAGAAGATCCAGATTAGCCAAAACATTACTCTGCAGGAAGGAAGAAGTAAGAGGTATCTCAATCCCTGACCTGAAATTATACTACAGGGCCATAGTAACAAAAACAGTAGAGTATTGGTATCAAAATTTAACTGAAGACCAATGGAATAGAATAGAGGATTCTGAGATTAACCCCCATATCTTTAACTATTTGATATTTGATAAAAGGGGCAAAAACATAGTGTGGAAGAAAGATAGCCTTTTCAATAAATGGTGTTGGACAAATTGGACAGCCATGTGTAGATAACTGAAAGTAGATCCTTACCTTTCACCCTACACAAAAATTAAATCAAAATGGTTCAAAGATCTGGATATAAGCCAGCAACTTTATATTTACTTGAAAAAAAAGTAGGGTCAACACTACAGGACATAGAGGCCGGCGCTGCCTTCCTTAACAAAACTCCCATGGTGCAAGCAGTAAAGTTAAGAATAAATGAATGGGATGCAATTAAATTAAAAAGCTTTTGCACAGCTAAAGAATTAGTCAAGAGTGTTTTGAGAGATCCTACAGAATGGGAGAAAATCTTTGCCTGCTACACCTCAGACAGAGGTCTAATATTCAGAATATACAAAGAACTCAAAAAACTAAACACCAAAACCACAAATAATCCAATCAATAAATGGGCTACGGATGTAAAAAGAAACTTCTCACCAGAGGAAGTCCAGAAAGCCCATAAATATATGAGAAAATGCTCTACATCATTAGCAATAAGAGAAATGCAAATCAAAACTTCACTGAGATTCCACCTCACTCCTGTTAGAGTGGCAAAAATGAAGAATATGAACGACGACATATGCTGGAGAGGCTCTGGGAAAAGAGGAACACTCACATTGCTGGTGGGACTGCAAACTGGTTCAGCCACTCTGGAAAGCAGTGTGCAGACTCCTCAAAGAATTAGGGCTTAAACCCCCTTATGAACCAGCTATCCCACTTCTGGGTATTTTCTCAAAAGAGTTAGAATCAGCATATTATAGAGGCATGGCTTCATCAATGTTTATAGCAGCTCAATTTACTATAGCTAGACTACGGAACCAACCAAGATGCCCCTCACTGGACGAGTGGATTAAAAAACTTTGGTACATATATATACAATGGAATACTAGTTGGCCATTAGAGAAGACGGTTATTATGGCTTTTGAAACCAAATGGATAGAGATGGAAAAAATTATGCTAAGTGATGTATCCCAATCTCAGAGACTAAAGAGCTGAATGTTTTTTCTTATTTGTGGAAACTAGAATACAATCAGAAACATTGTGTTAGATGGCTGAGCTAATAATAACCTCAACATGTATGAATTTTTACACAAACGGGGATCATTGCCTAGAATACCTGGAGACGTAGGGAGGTGGGTAGGGAGGGGGGAATGATTAGGAAGTATATAAAAGAGACTAGAGGGAGGGAGTATGGGGGAATCAACACAGAAGGAGATCTCTAACCTCCATGAGAAGTCCATTTAACACGGGGGTTCTTTTGGGGGAAACATAGAACCATGGGGAACCCAAGGAGGGAAACTATGACATGGCATCAGCCTTGGCTAACTATGTAAATATAAATTTGTTCTTGTTTGATAATGATTCCCCCTCAATTGTAAGTCCATATTCAACTAATAAAAAAAGAATATTCATGACTATATTTACTGTTTTATGTTCCTATTGGATTGTCCCTTTCACCTTATATAATGACCTTCTTTGTGAAGGTTTTGAGTTAAGACACTTAACTGATAGGATAGCCACTCCTCGTTTCTTTGGATAGTCATTTTCATGGAATACCTTTTCTATTCCTTCACTTTCACTCTACACATACACTTTCAAAGCTATCTTTAAGATGATCTATCATTGGATCTTGTATTTTAATCCAGACTATGTCTTTATTTTTTAACAGAAAGAGGGAAAGAGAGAAAAAGCATCAACTTTATTTTTTCATCTGGCCTTTGTTTCTCTGTATGTGGTACTAAGGTTTGAAAACAGTTCTTTGCGCAGGCCAGGCAAGCACACCAACCAATGACTCACTGCTCCAGCCCTTCCTATGTCTTTTTTGGGGGACTTCAATCAAGTTCATTTAAAATAGTTAATCATAGCTGAGAATGTACTATTGTCTTCTTGATCCTTGTTTTCCATTTGGCCGTTGTTGTGTTCCTATCCTCTTCTCTTGCTGTCTTCTTTTGCTTCTTGAAGATTTTTCTGTAATTACTTGCTTTGATGCTTTTCTTTACCCTTGGCATGTATTATAAACTTTTTTCCTTTTGATTGCCACAAGGCTTGCATGAAACATCTTGAAGTTAAAACTATCTAGTAGGTTGATAACAACATCAATCACATAGAAAACTCTACATCTTAACTCCTCTTAAACACACTTTGTGTTGTTCAAGTCAGAGCTTGATTTTTATAGTGTGTATTCATTACCAAATTTTTCTAGTTACAGTTATTCTTAACACTTATGTCTTTTGGCCTCTACATTAATGGTAAAAGTAATTTGTATCTCTTTATTATAGCATCACATTATTTGATAATTGTCTATAGATTTACAAGTGGGTCTTCATGCTTTGCTGTTGCTATAAAGTTTTAATTTCAACTTGAGGAAATTTCTTTAGCATTATTGGTGAAGCAGTACAACAACTGGTAAGGAAATCCTTTATTTTTTGTTTGTTAAGGAAAGATTTATCTCTCCTTTATTGCTTAAAGGATGGTTTTGAAAAAAATAGTATTATTCTGTTCTTTATTTACATACTATGCTCTTTTTGTTGCTTCTTTTCAGTTGTATACAAAAATAGAATTCAATTTGACATAATTAGAAAACCATGAACAATAACTTCCTCTATTTCAGTCCCCAGTATTTCCCTTTTCCCTCCCTCCACCCTCCCTCTGTATCCTTCCCGTTTTAGTGATTCAGTTTTTTTAAATTAGTGTTTTGCGTACATACATGACTGTGAGATTCACTGTGGTACTTTTATGCACATAGGAAAGTTAGGTAAGATTTATTCCACTTTCTTTATCGCTTCCCTCCTCCCTTTCATTACCCTTTGCCTACAACATGTCTTTCCTCTATTTTTTTATCCTCCACCCCCTAATTTGGGATTAATTTATGCATATCAGAAGAGACATCTGACCTTTGACTTTGATACTTATGGTTTCAGTGTTCTCTTTCACATTTGAATACATTATCACACTACATTCTGACCTGAAAGGCTTTGCTGAGGCCTCTGGTAAGCGTCTCATGAAGATTACCTTGCGTATTATGGGACACTCATCCCTTACTGGTTTCAAAATTCTCTCATTATCTTTCACTTTTAGCAATTTAATTATAAAGTGTCTTAGTGAAAACAACTTTATGTTCACCACATTTGGGATTATTTGAGCTTCTTGAATCTAGATATCTATTTCCTTCCCCAAAATTTGGAAGTATTCAGACATTATGTTATGAAGTAAGAATTCTGACTATTTCTTCTTCTACGAATTCTATAATGTTCCACCTCCTAAGGAGGCAACAGCATTATTGACGGGGGACTCTAGCTCAAGGACAAAGAGATTATGGGCACTAACAAGCTCCAACAAATGGTCACCAAAGACTATGGGACTTCTGGATGGCAAAGGCCATGGCATCTGTGGCAGCACCAACTGCTGGAATCATTAGGGACAAAGTCGTCTGGGGTTCTCCCGCCTTCCTTCTCTCTCCTGCAGGGAAACTCATAGTCAAGGGGATTCCTCTTTGTGCCTACCTCTGCCAGTGTGGGGAATGGCTGACACAGACTAAGTGAAACTCATTCCAAATTGTTCATCCAGTGTTCCAAGGATGTCCTAGAAGATATTGTTATGGTATTTCTTTGTGGTTCCTATGGGGGTGCCATTCAACAAACAAAAGGGACAGGACTCTGATTTGAATCCATAGTAGAAAATTCAGTAGAATAGAAGGTGCCTGCTGCACTACCTCTCCACCCCCACGCCCTCCTATAGTGATGTCACAATGTGACCTGTGTACTCCCTGTGGGTTCAATAACACAAAATAAAGATTTAGGGGTTTTTTTTGTTTTGTTTTTTGTTTTTTTGGCTACATTATCCTCCTACATCTGGTAGAAAACAAAAGTGAAGGTGGCTTTTATCATTGTCATGAATTTATCTTAACACACATCTTTCTGTCTTCATGGAGATCTGAGTTTCTATCTCATGACCTCCAGATGAACCTGAAGGACTCCTCTCACTCAGGGCACATGTAGAGGTTTCCAAATCCTGGGGCTCTTGTTTGTCCGGAGCTGAGGAAGGAATGCCTTTTTCTCTCCAAAATACCTATTGGAATTCAGCCTCAATGTAGTGGTATCCAGAGATGAGCCTTGAGGAGGTTGTTAAGCCACGAGGCTCTAGCCCAGGGGAAGGATGTGTACCTTAAGAATGCTTCTCAAGGGTCAAAAGATTTCCCTCATCTGTGGAGGCTAGGGCAAAACCCAGGC
>PVKS010028707.1:0-26138 GCA_004027875.1 Aplodontia rufa
CTGATAGCTCTGGCAAGGGTTTCAAGGACTATATTGAACAAAAATGGGGATAACGGACAGCCTTGTCTCATACCTGACTTCAGTGGAAATGCTTTCAATTTTTCTCCATTGAGGATAATGTTGGCTATGGGTTTGTCATAGATGGTTCTGACATAGTTAAAGTATCTTCCTTTGATCCCTATCTTTTCCAAAGTTTTGAGCATAAAGTGGTGTTGAATTTTATCAAATGCCTTCTCTGCATCAATTGACATGATTATATGATTTTTGTTTTTAATTCTGTTTATGTGGTGAATTACATTTATTGATTTGCGTATATTGAACCAGCCTTGTTTCCCTGGAATGAAGCCCACTTGATCATAATGTATTATCTTTTTAATGCGCTTTTGTATCTGATTAGCTAAAATTTTATTAAGGATTTTTGCATCAATGTTCATCAGGGAAATTGGTCTGTAGTTTTCTTTCTTTGACATGTCTTTGTTGGGCTTTGTAATCAGTGTAATGTTTGCTTCATAGAAAGTTTTTGGGAGTGTTCCCTCTCTATCAATTTCCTGGAAGAGCTTGAAGAGGATCGGTGTTAGTTCTTCTGTGAAGGCTTGGTAGAATTCTGCCGTATATCCATCTGGACCTGGGCTTTTCTTTTTTGGGAGAGCTTTGATTGCTGCTTCAATTTCGCTTTCTGTTATAGGTTGGTTGAGGTTTTCAATGTCCTTCTGTGTTAAAGAGGGAATGTCGTGTGTGTCCAAAAACCTGTCCATGTCCTGGAGGTTTTCAAACTTGGCAGAGTATAAGTTTTCAAAATAGGTTCGGATAATCTTCTGTATCTTGGATGAGTCTGTGGTGATATCCCCATTTTTGTCTCTGATTTTGTTGATTTGCTTCATTTCGATCTTCCTTTTGGTGAGTTTGGCAAGGGGTCTGTTGATTTTGTTAAATCTTTCAAAGAACCAACTCTTAGTTTTGTTAATAGATTGAATAGCTTTTTTGTTCTCAATTTCGTTGATTTCAGCTCTGATTTTGGCAATTTCCTGCATTCTGTTAGATTTAGGGTTGGACTGTTCCTCCTTTTGTAGTCATTTGCATTGAAGTATAAGGCTATTAATCTGATCTCTTTCTAGATTTTTGATGTATGCACACAGTGCTATAAATTTACCTCTTAAGAAAGCCTTCATACTGTCCCAGAGGTTTCGGTATGTTGTTTCCTCGTTCTCATTCAATTCCAAAAACTTCATAATCTCTGTTCTCATTTCCTCTTTTACCCATCCTTCGTTTAAGAGGTAATTATTCAATGTCCAAGTATTTGAATAGTTCCTGTTGTTTCTCTTGTTGTTGATTGCTAAGATCATAGCGTTATGATCTGACAGAATACATGGGATTATATCCACTTTTTTTTATATTCGCTAAGATTATCCCGGTGAACTAGGATGTGATCTATTTTAGAGAAGGATCCATGGGCCCATGAGAAGAGGGTAAATTCAGCTGTCTTAGGATGGAATATTCTGTAGATGTCTGTTAAGGCTGATTGATTAATAGTGTAGTTCAGATTGGAGACATCTTTATTGATTTTTGTTTTGATGATCTGTCTAGAGTTGATAGTGGTGTGTTGAAAGTCCCCCAGGATTAATGTATTGAGATCAATGAGGGGATTAATGTCCTTAAGTATTTTTTCCATATATTTGGGGGGTTGTAATTGGGGGCATAAATGTTGATTATCGTTATAACTTCTTGGTGAACTCTCCCTTTTAGTATGATAAAGTGACCCTCTTTGTCCTTTCTGACTAGTTTTAGTTGGAAATTAAGTTTGTCAGAAATTAGAATTGCTACACCAGCTTTCTTTTTTGGGCCACAGGCCTCGTAGACATTTTGTCATCCTTTCTCTTTCAGCCTGTGTCTATTTTTGAGTGTCAAATGTGTCTCTTGAAGGCAACATATTGTTGGATTCTGTTTTTTGATCCCGTGGGTCAGTCTGTGTCTTTTAATTGGGGCATTGAGACCATTCACATTCAAGGATTGAATAGATATGGGAGGCTGATTCACAGACTTTGTATCTATGACAGAGTTTTGAGTCATCTTGAAAGTCAATTTTTATATAGTATGATTATTGACTCACCCTTGTTTCCTCTCTCAACTCTTTGATTGTGCTACTAATCATAATGCTGATACAATGTCTTTGTTTTTCATCTAGGGCCCCGACTATGGGGTCCTTGGGTGGTGAGCTCTGGGTTTGAGGAGAGTTGTTTCCCCTATTATTCTTTTTCTGAATCAGAGAGATTGTCCTTTATTTCAGCCTTGTTACTATTGTTGGAGTAATTGGAGCTTCTTATGACTTTGCTTCGTTGTGAAGAGGAACTGTTTGGTCAATATAGACCTAAAGATGCCAGACGGTTCTGTGAGAAATTTGAGAGGCTATAGGTGCAAATACTAGTCCCTTTCAACTAAAACAGATACGTTGATGATTAGCACCAGTAGTAACAGCTTTCTTTGAGAGAACTCTCACTGTGTAGTATGATACCAAGCAAGTACCCGTTTTGAAGCGTGTCAATTTCTTCAGGTATTAGGTTTTCTCGTGGGAATCCAGGTGCAATCCTGTAGGGTGAGGTGAAAATCAGGAGCTTCTGGGAGTCAGTGATGGTGGGATGAATGCCATTTTTAAAGCCCCTTATGATAGTGGTCATTGTTAACATTTTTATATAACAATGGACTCATAATGCCAACCATAGGGCACTAAAATAGGAAAAAAAGCTTTCTGATTGACTAAATATTAAGTGATCGGTTGTAATTACAGCTGGAAAAAGTTCTTATTTTCTCCTTTTGTGATCTGTAGCATACCCTGTACCTTATTCTATTCTACGTCCTTGCAAACCAGTTATTCATGTGGCTTTTATATTTGCTAGACTCAACCCAATTACTGTTTAATCATCAGGATAACACCTTGTTTTAGATACCTAGTATTTTCTTTATTTCGTGCATTATAGTTTTACATATTGAAGGGGTTTGTTAAGTAGATATAGCCAGATAATTAGACGTTAAGTGGTAAATTTTAGATACACTTCAGCTACTGAATAAAAAAGTTGAAGAGATGCAGATGAAAAAACATTTAAACAAGTTATGTGCTGAATCCAAATAATCACAGGTTGCTGTGGAAATATAAGTGCAATATTATCACTCCATCTTCCATATTAAAGCTAACTCTGCTCCTCAATTTTGTCAATTTCAAGGAAAATATGAGATCCATTTGTATGTTACAGTGATCCCTCTGGAAAGTAATGTATTCTGCAAATGTATACATTTTATTTAACAAAATGTTAAACTTTCAAATACACATTTTTCAGAACATATTTCTTAGTTTTAATTTAAAAAAAAACATACATTTTAAAAGAGAATAAATAAAAAGAGAGGAAACCCTCAGATGGAAGGGTTTATAACACAATTGAAACCAACAGGAAGAGGCCATTCTTTAGCTAAGTAGATCATTTAACTAAAAATGTTAATAGTATATTCAATAAGTCTTATGTCTTTTTTAGTACTGTGACTAGATGGATTCACTCTGTCAGTAATTTGACTGAGTAGTCAATCAATAATCAGGTAGAGAAAGTAAATAGTACAACACCTGATGTCTCTGAAGGTAAGTTTTCTCCCAACCTCACAGAGCCTCCACCCAGAAAGGGAAGCACCTTTTTAGCCTTGGAAAGATCTATAACCATCACCAAGGTGGCAGAATCTTACTCTGATTTGACAAACCAAGTTGCTTTACTATGTGGACTAGTTCAGTCCCAAAGTCAGGTCCTCTCGAAATTTGTGTATGTGACCCTAATTGGAAATAAGGTCTGTGGATATCATCATATTAGGATAATGTCATACCAAATTTAAGGTAGTACCTAAATCCAATGTGACCTGTGTCCTTATAAAAAGAGGGAAATACAGATGGATATATAGACACAGAACACTGTGGATGACATAGGCAAAGGCTAGAATGGCCTCTATAAGCCAAGGAAGGTGAAGGGTGGCTGGTAATGTCTAGAAGCTAAAAGAGGTGTGGAGCAGAGTCTCCCCCTGAGCCCCCAAGATTAGGAACCAGATGTACTATATCCTTGATTTCAGTCTTCTGGACCCTTGTACTGTGGGAGGATTTATTTCTATTGTCTTAAGTCTGCAGTCTGTGGCAATTTGTTGTTGCAACAATAAAAAATTAATACAGTTGCTTAGTAACCAGCTTTCCCATCCCTCAATTGAAGAAGCTAATAAGAAGGGGTAGGGGGGCTTGGAGACATGGCTTGGTGGTTACAGCACTTGCCTGGCATGTGCAAGCACACATGTTCAAACCCCAGCACCCATGTACACAACTAAGTGTCAGAGCAATGAAAGCCACATGAAAAATTCAATCAAAATTGATTCATTCTCTCTCTCTCTCTCACTCACTCTCCTTCTCTCTTAAAAAAAAAAGGGGGGGGAGGGGTAGGAAAGTGTACTTCAAACATCTTTTACTATTCACACTGATTTCCCATAGGTCCCAGTTGGGCACAAATGGAAGTTTTCAAGGCTCTTGGGACTTCCCCAATATTTATTCAACAGTAGATACACATGAGAGCTTTTGGTAGGTGGAAGGCTCAGAACACTCAAAGCAAAGGTACAGAGGGAGAATGAGAGAAGGACAGTGACATGGAAATGTTCCCCATCTCCTTGCCTGCTGGATTGCTCCTCAGCTTCTGTGCAGGGAAGTGGGATTTGAAAACAGAACCTAAATCAACTGATTGCATGAGAAACTTCATGAAATACTGGTGTTTCAAAATCAGTCAACAGGGCTGAGCGGTGGCTTGGCAGTTACGGCCTTTGCCTAGCATGCACAAGTACATGAGTTCAATCCCCAGCACCCACGTACACAACTAAGTGTCAGAGCAACGAAAGCCATGAGAATAACTCAATAAAAATTAATTCACATTCTCTCTCTCTCTCTCTGTTCTCTCTTTAAAAAAATTTCAGTTAACAAAATGGAAATCAAGGTGGGGGAAATTTCTTCTTCACATTTTGTTATGCAGATCTTGTTCTATAGTTGTGAGGACAAGTAAATTAGTGTACAAGTGCTTAGAACAGGTCTGACATATAAGTATATGCATTCTCTATAATTATGAAAAGGATGCTACAGGCCTCTTTCCAAGTACATGGAAAGCTCCCCTAAGAACATCCCAAAATATCTACTGATCATATATCTTTAAGTAGAGACAACAGGTACCACATTTGAGGACTTTGTATTATTAAATAATGTTCATTGATATAAGATGTGTTGGGTACCTGCCTTAATCTGTAAACTCAACCAAGGGAGAGATTGTAGATATCACTGACACAGTGACAGAGCAGACAGTGCCATGCACCACACTAAGTGCCAGCATGCAGGGGAACAAGGCATCCTTTTGTCATATGCCAAGAGGTTCAGAATCAGATGATGACCTTGATCCATGTGGAAAGCTTTTAATAAAGCTTTAACTTTTTTCTCAGTGTAGCCAAACTAAACAGGTTTGCTAAAATTACCTGGAAAATTAATTGGTGTGTAACAGATCATGTCTTCCAAACTCTCAGAGAAATCAAATGAGAATAAAATTAGAAAAAGCAACAGAAAATCAGTCATTTCAAGAAACTTCCCTAAAAATGAATGCATTTCTTTTGAAAACTTTGGGAATACATATTTCTTCACCATTAAAATAGATTTTTACAAAATACAGGCAAGGCATTTCCCTCTTACAGCTTTCTTTCAACATAGAAATACATCACAGCATGCCCATTAGCAATGTTTTTGTTTAAAAAGTCAATGGGATTTATCTCTTCCTGGAACTTATAGCAGAAATAGGATTATTTTCCAAGCAGCATGGTTAAGAATACACATTGTAAAAGCCCAAGAGCTACATCTGATCTTCCTTGAAACTGAAAGAGTAGAAAATACCCACTGAACTATTCCTTCATCTTTTGGTTGAAGGTCTCCCTTGGTCAGCCCTGCTCATCCTATAAATATTTAATGCTGTCAGTTTCCTGTAATGTAAATGCATTATTAGAAACAACCTGATAGCAACATACATAACAAATTTTGATAGGTATGCTCAGCATTAGAGCAGTAATCTTTGAAGAAGAGAGAAAAAAATTTTCAATTGAATTTTAATGATGAATAAATGGGAATCAGTCTCCCAACTCCCATTTCAACTAATGATGAATTTCCTTCTAAGTCTGCTTTCAAACAAAACTGGGTTGTGGAAGGGCATACCCAGTACCAAGCCTTAGCTTAAAGAAAGGAAGTCCAATACTATAAAAGAGTGTATGATTCCAACTGATTTCATTGTCTTATTTAAAACAGAAATATAATCTAAGTAAAAATATATGTTGCTCTATTGCAGCAATGCAACTGATTACCACAACCATTGCTGAGTTTAGAGGGCTTACCAAGTAGTGCTAGAGTGAAGAAACAAAATTGTAACAGAAAAAGATGTGTCAAAAGTCTAGCATAACCATCTAATAAAAGTACTTAATTTGTACACATAATACATAATGATGATTAGTGTTGGCTAATCAGATGGGAGGGGATTGCTATGTAATGGGGCAAGTGGATAATGTTGTGTTAGAACCAAGTAAGAAGGTCACTGGGAAATAGCTATGAATGCTTAACATTAGATTGTTATTTTAATTAAATTGTTTTGAGGAGGAATAAGCAAAATACTTATGATCTTATATAGATATTAGATTAGTAAAAATGAAAAAATCCCAAAGATTTCCTCTGTTTATTTTCCCTTAATTCTCTTGACACCTTTGTAAATAGACATTTTATTAAATTCTGTTATCTTGCTTAAGTGTGCCACTGGTTTCCAACAAGGATCACATCACAGTACGTTCACATTTTTTCCTTTCTTTTGCTTAAATCTATTTCAGGAAGTTAAAGAACTCTCATCATATACATATATTATACATCCATCATATGTAACATGTACCTTACACTTCTGGGAACTGACATGGGTCAGCATTCACCACTGTTGTGGTGTGAATACTGAAGCTGGGAGCAGAGATACTACTTGTTTCCTAATTCAAGTGTTTATTTAACAATAGTTTATAAAGAAGCATAGCAAAACTGCAATGTATGTCCATATTTTCCACAAAAGTAAGAAATCACATATTGACCTTGCTTTCCTTTATTTTCCCTGTTAGTAACTTTTACTCATATGCTCTCTTTGGCCAAACCTCATAGTTGAGATGAAGGACCAATGCTGATTGTAACTGAACATTGCATATTGCAGGGGAAAAAAGACTCTACCTATAGGTAGAATCAAACATGCCTCTTGTTCCTCTTGTTCCAAAAGAAAGAAAATTATTAATATTCAAAATGCTTCAAAAGCCTGCCAAAATATACACATCTGATGATTTCTAATCCCTTTCCCTGCCTCATATGGGGATTAATCATACAAAGAAAGAGGAAAAGAAGGCAGCCCCAGTTTCCACTGGGTCAGGATACTGTAAGGCTCCTAAGAACTCAAACACTATTTTCAATTTTTTTTTCCAATTGAGAAAAGAGTATACTTCAATAATCAATATAATCCTCAATCAGGACTGAGGATCATATCAGAGGGCTAGAGTCAGACAGATTGCTCCAAAGCTACTACCTCATTAGTCACCATGAGGACTCCATTTGTGTAATAGGAGATAAATATCCCCTTTCTGTATGATGAATAGAAGCACAGTGCTTATTATATGAAGTTAAAATGATATGAAGAGAACTCAGGATTTAAATTTTGCCACTTCAATCCCCAAACCTGTGCTCTAATCAGTATGCTATACTATTAGCAGACCATGGGATCCACAGATTTCCCGACTCAGAGAAATCTGTGTAAATAAAGAGTAGGATTTGAAGGATTAATTCTTACTGAAAATGGAAGATGTAAGTATAGTGGAACAAGGCCCCCAAATGTATATACATGAGGGAACTTACTGTAAAGAGTTTAATGCTTTTGTGTTTTTTCATGCATTATGGAAAAAGCCCCCTATTTGGTGCATAATCTCAATTGCACCTGGCCTTCATTTTAATTCTTGTCTTCCCTTTCTTTCAGTAAAGGTTGTAACAGCAAATAAAGTTCTGTGGCAATCATGGGAAGTATGTCTAGTATGTCTAGCTATACAGGAGAAGCTCCCCTTATCCTCAGGGGATACCTGAAACTGATGATAATACTGAAGCCTGGATATATAGAGATCCTTCTCAACTTATGATGGGCATATCAGGATATAACCCCATTATAAGTAGAAACTATCTTAGGGTCAAAAACACATTTAACACCCAACTTACTGAACATTATAGCCTAAAAAAATACTATACTGTACACTTTTTTTAATCAAGAAATTTATCTGTTGAACAATCAATCATGCTTCTAATGAAAAAATATATACATAAAATCTGAATATTAGATTTAACCCTCAAGAGCCCCCTCAATTATTCACCCTTATCCCTCCCACTCCCTCCTTCCCAATACATCTCTACAAATGCCTTAGGTTGTATGTAATTACAACTTTTCCAGATTTGAAACATAAGAATTGACCTCTTTTTTCAATGGCTGGGGTCTAGCTCCAGCCTCCACAGATGACTGAAGACATTCGACCTTTGGTTCTCTGGTTTATGCTGATTTTACTCAGCATAATTTCTTCCATAGCCATCCATTTACCTTCAAAGGCTGCAATATCATTGTTTCTAATTGCTGAGTAAAACTCCATGGTATATATGTACCACAGTTTTTGGATCCATTCATCCAGTGAGGGACATCTGGGTTATTTCCATAAATTAGCTATTATAAATTGAGCTGCTATGAACATCAATTTCACTGTGTCACTGTAACGTGCTGATTCTAAATCCCCTGGAAAAATACCTATGAGAGGAATAGCAGGATCTTATAGTGAGCTCATCCCTAATTTTTTGAGGATTCTCCACCCTGCTTTCCAGAGGGGCTGTACCACTTTGCAGTTCCACTAACAGTGTGCTAGTGTACCTATCTCTCCACAACCCCTCCACTGTTGGTAGAACTGTACAGTTGTTTTTTTTTTTTTTTTTTAGAGAGAGGGACAGTGAGAGAGAGAAACAATTTTATTTAGTTTTTCATGTGGTCTTCCTTGCTCCAAGACTTTGTTGTGTATGTGATGCTGGGGTTTGAACTCGTATTCATGCATGCAGTGCAAGTGCTGTCACCACTTAGCCACCACTCCAGCCCCCACAATATACACTTTTAAAGCTTCTCCCTATAACTCATGTGTGGCAACACTGTAGAAGCCATAACATGCTATTTTCTTATACTGATATTAAGCTATCCTATTGCTTCTGAGAATTTAATTAATTGTGCTTCTGTACCTAGGAAGCACTGCCTGAATGTGCCTTTGAATTCTAAAGCTTTTCAAAATGAGGCATGTGTAAACAGTTCAACTGGACCAAAAAGGAAGACATAGAGATTGGGCTTATTTGTCTTTGGAAGGATTAGGATCTAGGTGGATTTTTCAAGGAAATTTATTCTTCTAACAGCAAACCAGAGGTATAGATGAATGGTTTGCCCTTCAGTCATCCAGACTCAAATCTATGCCTTTCTTATGGTTTCACAGGGAGTGAGCTACAAATTTAGAGTTAAATCACATCTTCAATTTCCCAAAGAGCTTTCATAGACATTCCTAGGTCTTGCATTTCAGCTTTGATTATAGCATTACTATTTCTAAAAGTCAATATATTCATAAGACAAATGGAGTATAATTTTCATTCAGACATATTTATTTTGAGGCAGAGTAAAAAAAAAGTATACTCTGTGAAAGATTTGAAATATTTTTGACAGTAGATTGAAACACAAACCACTGTTTTGTTCCTGCTCTAGTCATAGAAGTAAATTAGGGTTTTTTGTTGTTCATTTTCTGTGAAAACATACCAAGCTGTTAAACAAATTTTATGTAGAAGTTACTAGCTGAAAAAAATAGGTGTATAATGAAAAGCCCTAACATTAGGAAATAGTGCACCTAGTAGAAATGGTTCTATTTAGGTCTTTTTTATACCACAGAATTTGCCTGTGTTTTGTTGCTTTTGTTTTTCGGATAACAGATCATTAATGCAGCTGTGGATCATTCTATACAGGAAGCCCTATTGATTTGGCTCCCCAACTGTGCAGAATTCAAATCCTCTCTTTCATCTCCCTTGGAATAATATCATACATTTGGAGTTTACTTGATTGGTGCCATATACTTCTATGTATCTTAGTGTCTACAGAAAATATCTTCAGTGACAACAATTCAATGTCAGGTTTCTTGCTACAGTTTTTCTCCCTATTTAGTTTATCACAAGCATTACTTTATGAGTATATTCACACTGTAGAAGCATTTTTGGGATTTATGCACTATGTATTCATTTGAAAAATATAAAAATAAGTGTTAGAATGTTGTTATGGTTTGAATGTGAGGTGTCCTCCAAAAGCTCACATGTGTGAAAATTTGGGAAGGCTGAGGTGAAATGATTGAAGTATAAAAGTCTTAACCCAATCAGTGAGTTGTTCCCCTGATAGGGATTAACTGACAGTTGTAGGCTAATAGGGTGTGCTAGGAGGAAGTGGGTCATTGGGAGCATGCCTTTAGGGTATTTATTCTTTATCTGGGGTGGAGTTTCTCTCTCTGCTCTGCTTCCCCATGTGACACCTTGAGCTCTCTGGAGCCATGCCTGACACCATGATGTGCAGACTTACTTCTAGCCTCAAGAAATGGAGCTGTCTTCTTGTGGACTGAGACCTCTGAAATTGTTTACCCCTAAATAATCCTTTTTCCTCCTAAAATCTGTTCTTGTCATGTACTTTAGTCATAGCAGTGAAAACCTAACTAAAACAATTTTATGTCTTTTTCACATTCAAAATAATATACTCACCCTGAAGACCCCACCTGGAGCACAGCTGACCAGTCATACAGCTGCTCAATCCCAGGGTACTCACACCATGGGACTCCCACCTGGAGCCAAGCTGATCCATCCAGTAGCTGCATGGACCCCCAGGGAACCTCAATTCAAAGAAAATGGGGAATCAAACTAGAAAAGGTTCAACTCAAACCTACAACTCTCTTACCAAGGAGCTCACTGACAGGGAGCGGGATGAAAACCTAGAAAAATTATCAATGATCTGATTACTAAAAGGAACAATGAACTAAAAGAAGATTTAATGAAGGGACTAAGTGAGAAAACTCAAGACATGAAAACTCAATTATCAAAGAAATAGATGTACTGAAAAAGGACCATGATGACATGATTCTCGCAATTAACAGCAAAAATTATAACAAAAAGCACATATACATGGAATTTGAATGACATTCTATCACATCAGAAGAATGATGGAAGAATTTAACTATAACTAACTTCTATAAAAAAACAAAACCTCAGCTCTTGAAGAAAGAACTTCCGACAATGAGGATAGGCTGAGTAAACTTGAGCTCACGGATGATAAAACAAAAAAACTCACAGAGCATGAGCAGAATTTTCAAAATGTCTATGAAATCAGAAGAAACAATCTGAGAATCATTTGAATTCAACAAGAAATCAACATGCAAATGAATGTCATGAAGAATATTCTTAATGAAATAGTTAAAGAAAAATTTCCCAATATTATAATATAGTCATATATGCTCATCCAGAAAGTGTACAGGAAACCCAATAGGCCTAAACAAGTGAGAAGCTCCTGGAAACACATCTTATTCAAAATGTCTAATAGGGAAATCAAGGAAAGAATATGAAAAGCTGAAAGAGGAAAACACCAAATCACAGTTAGAGGCAAACCAGTTAGAATTGCCTCTAACTTTTCAGTTCAGACAATAGAAGCAAGAAGATCATTGAAGGAGGTATTTCAACCGCTGAACGACCACAACCTACAGCGAAGAATACTATACCCAGCAAAACTCAGCTTCAAATTCCAAGAGGGAAATAAGAATATTTCATGATAAGATCAAACTTGCAGCATTCATGAACATAAAACCAGCATTACAAAGAATTCTCAAAGATAAACTACAGATAGAAGAACAAACAAACAATTCCCAAAACCCTCAAACAAAGTAAATACATGCTAACAAAGGACAACCAAGACAGCATAGAATTCACTAATAAAACATGATGGCTATGAACCACAACCAAATAACTATCCTAACACTGAATGTGAATGGTCTCAGTGCACCAATTAAAAGACACAGAATAGCAGATTGGAACAAAAAAACAAAATCCAACAATATGCTGCCTACAAGAGGCCCATCTTACAGCCAAAGACATCTACAGATTGAGAGTGGAAGGAAAAATCTGCCAGAGTTATGGCTTAAGAAAGCAAGCTAGTGTTGTAATCCTTATACCTGGCAAAGTAAATTACAAACATAAACTAATCAGAAGAGATAAAGAAGGCCACTGCATCATAATAAATGGAAAAATACATCAGGAAGATGTAATCACGGTAAATATCTATGCTCCACGCACAAACACCCCCAAGTATGTGGAAAATATACCCCAGGACAAAAAAACACTTACAGATCCCTACATGATAATACTGGGAGAATTTAATACTCCTCTATCACCAATAGATCATCAAAATAAAAAAATAAAAAAAGCCCCCAAAAAAGCAAAAACCCAACAACAACAACAAAAATAGTAAGAGAGATTTTGGGCCTACACAACTCCATAAATCAGATGGACTTAACAGACATGTATAGAATATTCCACCCCAAATTGACTGAGTTTACCTTCTACTCAGCAGTGCATGGTTCCTTTTCCAAAACAGATCATGTTCTGGTTCATGAAGGACATCTGAGCAAACATAAAAAAGTAAAAATTATTCCATGTATCCTATCAGACCATGATGCCAGGAATCTAGCTATTTACAGTAAAAATTATAACAGAAAATACACATATACATGGAGAGTGATACCCTAATAAGTGAAGAATGGATCCAAGAAGACATGAAAGCAGAAATAAAGAAATTCCTGGAAGAAAATGAAAATGAAAACTCAAGAAAGAGAAACCTCTGGGACACCATGAAGGCACTTTTAAGGGGAAAATTCATAGCAGTGAGTGCCTAAATTAAAATTCAGGAGAAATCACAAGCTTATGCTCCACCTCAAATCCCTACAAAATGAAGAACAAACTAACCCAAATGCAGCAGAAGGTAGGAAATAATCAAGATCAAAGCTAAAATCAACAATATCAAGAACAACAACAACAAAAAACCCAAAATAACAAAAGGAATCAACAAATCAAAGATCTATCTCTTCAATCAACTAAATAAAATTGACAGACCCCTAGGCAAACTCACTAAAAGAAGGAAAGAACTGAAGCAAATCAATTAAATCACTGAGAAGAAGGGAGTGATCACCGCTGCCCCCACAGAAATTGGACAAATTATAAGAACATATTTTGAAAAACTGTAGTCCTCTAAAATAGATAATCTGGAAGACATGGACCAATTTCTAGAAACATACAACATCCCCCAATGGACACAGGAAGATATTTAAAGCCTTGAGGTCCCAATAAGAGGCACCAAAATCCATATAGCAATTAAAAGCCTGCTGAAGAAGAAAAAAGCCCAGGAACTGATGGATTCCCCTCTGAGTTTTACCACACCTATGAGGAAGAGCTAATACCTCTCCTTATTAAGCTATTCTAAGAACTTAAAAAGGAGAGCACTCTCCCAAACATTTTTATGAGACAACCATAACTCTGATACCAAAACCCAATAAAGATACATCAAAAAAGAAAATTACCAAATTCCTGATGAACATCAACACAAAAATCGTTAGTAATGTTCTAGCAAACCACATTCAAAAAACACATCAAGAAGATAATTCATCACGATCAAAGCAGGTTCAACATGTGCAAATTAATAAATGTGATTCATCACTTAGAATTAAGGACAAAAACAATATAATCATCTCAATAGATGCAGAAAAGGCCTTCAATAAAATCCAGCACCCAATTATGATCAAAACTCTGGAGAATATTGGGATCAAAGGAACTTAACTACGTAAAGGACAAACCCACAACTAGTATAAAAATAAATGGAGAAAAACTGAAAGAATTTCCATTGAACTTGGGGACAAGACAAGGCTGCCTACTCAGCCTTGTCAATATATACCTCTAGACCCTAGCCAGAGCAATCAGGCAAGAGAAGGAAATCAAAAGCGTTATAATAGGAAGAAAGGAAGTCAAAGTATTTCTTTTTGCTGATGACATCATCCTATATCTGGAAAAACTCTATATCCTAAAAACTCTACCACAAAACTGATTGAGCTTATAAACCAATTTAGCATAGCGGCAGACTACAAGATCAATACCCATAAATCAATAGCTTTTCAATACACTAACATTAATAATGGGGAGAAGAAGAAATCAAGAAATTGATCCTATTCACAATATCCTTAAAATGAATAAAATACTTGAGAATTAATCTAACAAGGGAAGTAAAAGACCTCTAATTGAAAATTATCAAACATTGAAGAAAGAAATTAAAGAAGACCTGAGAGGAAAAATTAGAAGCAATAATCCAACATAAAGGAGTTGACAACAACTTTCTGAGCAAGCAAGACTCCCAAAGCAAAATATTAAAATAAAGAATCAATAAGTGGGATGCCATTAAATTAAGTTTTCCTCAGCTAAGAAATTGGTCAAGAGAGAACCTACAGAATGGGTTAATCATGGCCTATGATTCCACCAACAGGGAACTAATACTCAAAATTTACAATGACCTCAAAAACTTAATATCAAAAACAAACAATCCAAACGCTAAATGATCCAGAGAGCTAAACAGAAATTTCTCAACAGAGGAAATCAAGCAAGCCAATGAATGCATGAGAAAGTGTTCTAAATCAGAGAAATGCAAATCAAAGCTACATGAAAATTTTGTCTTACTCCAGTCAGATTGGCAAAGATGGCAGAATTTAAACAATAACAGATGCTGGAGGGGTTGTGGAAAGATAGGAACACTAGAATATTGTTGTTGGAACTGCAGACTGGTACAGCTACTCTGGAAAACAGTGTGGAGAATCCTCAAAAAATTAGGGATGAGCCTACCATACAATCCAGCTATCCCTCTTCTGGGTATTTTCCCGGAAGTTCTAGAATCAGCACATTATAATGACACAGCAAAATCAATGTTCATAGTAGCTCAATTTACAATAGCTAAATTATGGAATCAACCCAGATGCCTCTTACTAGATGAATAGATCCAAAACCTCTGAATATATATATATGTATGTGTGTGTGTATATCTCTATACACATATATATTCTACTCAGATGTTAGAAACAACGATATTATATTATAGGCTTTGAAGGCAATGGCAGAATTTGTACTGATCAAAATTAGCCAAACCCAAAGACACAAGGGTCAAATGTTCTCTCTCACGCTCTCTCTCTCGATATACACACACACACACATATTTATAACTGTTATAGGGAGGAAGTATAGAAGAATCAAGAGACTGGGGTATGGGTGATCTGGAGAAGACTAGATTGGAATCAAATGCATATCATACTACTTTATATACATGTATGATTGTACAATTCAACTCCTTATTTAAAACAATGATTGTACAACAACTCAACTCCTTATTTAAAACAAGATAAAAAAAACATGGTCTTTATGGACCAGTGGGAATGTGCACAAGCATTGAAAGATATAATATGGTCATTTGAATTATGATATTTTATCATGTAATTAATATATCATTCTCGTTAAAGCGAAAAAAGCAAGCTAAGGAAAAGCTATATGATGTTATATTTGGAAATACCAGTCTGAGAATATTTCCTAACTTCATCTATTACACCGGCTTAGAAATAATGGGACCCCAGTAACAAGAAACACAGAAAGTACTTGAGTTTTTGTTTTCAGATACCATTCTTTTAATAAAAAGAAAATGAGTTTCTTGAAGAAATAATAACACAGGCAGAAAATTATCTAAGGTCAATCCAAGACTTCCTGTTGGTTGAGGAAAAAAAACAAAGCGCTCCAAGACTAATGGGGTCATGTCAAAAAGAGTGGTGTACTTAAAAGGGCTCCTTTTTGCCAAATCTGATGCAATTGGAGAATTAATAAATACAGTAATAGATTATAATACATTAAATTTAGAAATACCCATGAGTCCATTAGAATACTTACAAGGGCAGGAATGGGAAGGAGAGTTCTTTTGACAAAAATTCCAGTTAACAAATATAAGCAGTCATTTGACCATCTCCAATAACTTATCTAAATCAACATCATCAGTGAAAGGTAAAATTGTAACATGGAATTTTGGGGAAATGGAATATTCACACAGTTGCAACACATCACTCATGGATTACTTACTAAATATAAAGGGGGAAATATAACTTCAATATAAAAAGACCTAATGTTTATCACCTTAACAAAGGAATTCACTTAGCATTAGTAGTGGTTCGACCTGCCATTATATGTCTTCTAATTTGATGCATTTCATACATGATTTCTTCTGTATATTTATCTTTCCATACATGTTTAACTCATGTTTAACTGAATCTAAGCTTGAGAAAGCAATGAAACATATCCAAAATGTTTGAATTCTAGAAGACAGCCTCTTTAAGAAAAAAGTTAGTAACATGAAAAGTAATGTAATATTTGATAGCAAGAGAACTAGTCTAAATTGAAAGAACTAAAGATACAAAAGCAGCCAAATGTGCTACACATGGGTTGGCTCTTTGAGAGAAAAAATAGATGTGATAATGGAGTTATGATTCTTTTTTTAAAATGTCCACAATTTTAGCAAGGTTATGTTAAAATATTTAGGGATGAAAAGTTTTGCTATGTGCAACTTTCAAATAAATTGGAGAAGGAAGGAGAAAGGGCAAATGTGATATGTTGGTGAATATAGACAAACAATTTTGGATAATTATTGAATTATTTTTCTAACATTTTTGCAAGTTTGAAAATCTTTCAAATAAAAATTTTGAAGAAAGACAAAATAAGTATTTACCTTGAAATTGCAGACTTGTTTGGATAAAATGCTATTTATAGAATACTGAATATACAATGGAAACCAAAGGTGATAGTAAATATATCTTCATTTTTTTTTATATCAGGGGGGTAATGTGCTGATATTACCATCATAAGTTTCAGAGGGAAGCACTTTTCACACAAGTGTGAGAAACCAATCATCTTGTTATGAACCCCAAAAGATCTAATTTCAGTATTTAATGCATGATGTTGGATATTTACAGCATCCTTTCTGACTTGTGTGTACACATTGACCTCAGAACCAACAGACCTCTTTTTGCAGCCACTGTGGTCACCATGAAATTCCAGGCAGCACCTTGTCTTGGTGGAATATGTGGAGGTTTCCTCTAGAATTTTCCTCTGTCATCAGTAGAAAGGATGTGGAGCCCCCAAATCTATTCTCTTCTGGTGCTAGTTTTGGCTTTTACACCAGTGAAAATTAAGAAGATTCTGTCAATTATTTGTCAGGTAAGGGTGGAGGGAAAAGCAGATAGGCCTTCTACTACCCCAGGAGAATTCCGAAACCAAATGCCTCAGGGTCTTGGGAGGTCTTTCAAGGCCTTTAGCAAATGGCCCTTATCCTTTTAGGGCATCATTAGTGTACTTCAGATGGACATCTAGTCTTTGATTCTCCAGATATGTTTTCTTATATTGGTGAATCAAAACTGTGTCCCTTCCAAGTGCTTTAAGGGGCAATAAATGTTTCCTTCTCATCTCTACCAGAAGAATAAATGCCAAATATGTAGGTTTGCATGTATGGCAGGAAGGAATAGAGATGTCTTTCTTAGTGGCTGGTTCTAAACGGCATGTCTAAGATTAATGTGTGGGACGAAGGACTGAGAAAACAAGGAAAATCTCCCCCCAGTTGGTGATGCTGTCTTTCTCTTCATGATCTAATTATCCAATGATTGGTTCTTAGAAAAAAAAATCACTGAAAGGGCATACACTATTTTAAAAGGATATGTATTATTGTGAGGAATGTATTATTATGAGGAAACAGTTACATAGAACTTTATCTTGAAATGACCCTAAAAATATAAACATGAGGATTTTTTTTGGCCAAAATTTAAGAATAAATTGTATTTGCTTTGGAGGTATTTCTCTGAAATTAGCACAAAAGAATACCTTTTCACTGATCTGTGATAAAATCATAGAAATATTTTGCAAAAATATTCAAACTTTATCATTATCCCAAGGCCTTTCTTAATTCTTTGGTATTGAATCATGTTACTTCTTTTAAAATGTCTATCCTATCATCTTTGTTGATATTTCTGAGAGAGAAATTTAAGATAAAGGGAGCACACTGAGACACTAAAGGAAAAATATCTTTGTTAAACTATAGAACAACTCCAAAACAGTTCATGAGCGGGGTCAAAGGAGACTGAGGGATCAAAAGAGCCAGACTGTAAGGACAGACAAACTATAAATTACATTGTAACTTTCTAGTTCCTTATAAGTTTTCTATAATGTAGGAACATGGGCAAAAGACCTCAACAGAAAGAGACATCATGAGGCTATGGGCTATAAACTTAGGATCCTTTCTAGTAACACAGATCCCTCCAATAAAACTTAGGGCTCAGTAAGGAAAAAAATCACCCTAGATATCTGGGCCTAACTGGTTACAATACAAGGAATTCTCACTTGAGGGCTACTAGAAGGTCAAAGTAAAAGTTAAATAGAACCACTGATGGCTAATGAAAATTAAGAGTTGGAATTCCTTTAAGCCATCACTAGTGCTCACAGCTACCTACTGTACCAGAAGAAGTGATTTCTACGATCTTGCTTAGAAACCATTTCATACCACGTGTTCACTGCTACCCACTCTTACACAACAATGACCAATGATAATAATGTGCTCTTTTTTATTTTTGAAACTATATTTAGTCTATGTATAGCTTATCACAACAAAGTAACATGCTTTATCAGATGAAAAACATACTTTAGAGATTTAAAAAAAAAAAGTGTTTTCAAGTATCAGCTCCTAATTACAATCACACAAGTGATAGTTTAGTTGCCATTGGTTATGTAGTCCCAGAAGCAGATGACCTTGCAGAAGCAGGTTATTCTCCTAAAAGAAATATGCTGCTTCTGGTGATTGACAGTTGTCATATCATATTGCTTTTCGTAAAACTCAGTGCAATACATGTAACACATGCACAGCCTCTGTTCTACCTGCAGTCATCTGGTTTGATAAAAACACTGACTGATCAGAATATAAGACAGAAAATGCTCTGCTCTATTTGAGAAGGGACAGTTTTACTGAAGAGATGTTACCTCTGTGCACAGAAGTATATCACAGAAGGTCTTGTATCAGTAGATCATTTCTTTCTACAAGTACCTCTAAGTGATATCTATAATAATGTGTTCTTTCATCTTTCAAATTTCCTATCAGTGCTTCCTCGATATAATATAAACCAGAACTCCAATAGTTAAGGTGTTGGAGAAATGTATCTTTCTTAGAAAAGGAATAAATGAAGGAGTTGAGAAAGGCAGGCATGGAGCTAAGTAGCCACCGATAATATTCACTTTCATATCATACATACATACATACACTAAATCCCATCAGGACATTTTGTAAATATCAACAAGCTAATTAGAAAAGTTATTTGGAAAGGCAATGGAAATAGAATGGCCAAAATGTTTTTGAAGAAGGACAAACTTAGAGAACTCATATTATTTGTTTTCAAGACATTATATAGTCCTACGCTAGACAGTATAGTACTGGAGGAAAAAATGGCATGTAGACAACTGATTTCAACAGAAGTGCTGACTGAATGGAGAGACGATCATCTCTTCAACAAATGGCACTAGCATAATTTAACACTAAGGAAAGGAAAGAAACAGACTGAGGGGAAGGGGAAGAGAAAAGGATCTTGACTGTTACTTTGCACCATATACAAAAATATATATTCAAAATGCATCATAGAGGGGCTGGAGTGGTGGCTTGGTGGTTATGGTGCTTGCCTGGCATATGCAAGCATGCAGGTTTGAACCCAAGTACCACATTACACAAAGAAGTGTCAGAGCAATGAAGGCCACATGAAAAACTAAAGTTGTTTCTCTGTCTCTCTCTCACTGTCCCTCAATCTTTAAAAAAAATTGCATCACAGAACTAAATATAAAACTTCTATGAACAAATATAGTAGAAATTTTTTGTAATCTTGGGCTAGGATTTTTTATGTATGACACTAAAAACACAATCTATAAAACAAAATATTCATGAAATTATATTTCACCAAAATTTTTAAAAAAATGTTCTCTTCAAAAGACATTTTTCCCCTAATCTGGCCTTTGTTTCTTAGTGGAGTATGTGTGGCTGGGGTTTGAACCCTGGTTCTTGCCCTCGCCAGGCAAGTACTCCAACCACTGAGCAACCACTCCAAACATTCAGAAGACAATTTTAAGGAAATGGAAATCCAAGCCAGCCAGGGAGGAAATATTTTCAAGACATGTATTAGATAAAGTACTGTGTGCAGAATATATGAGGAAATCAATAGTAAAAAAAAAAGCATAAATTTTAAGTGATTCAAAATAGCACATGCTTATCATCAAGCTTTGGAAATTACAAACACTTGAACTTGAAAGCAGAATTCACCTATAATTCTACTAGCTAGACACAGCTATTGTTAAATAAAAATTTTAAGGTCATGTTCTTGCAGATTTTCATGAATAAATATATCATTTACATTATATTTTTATTGTCGTATGACCTGCCTTTTTATTCAACAGCATGTGTAATTTTGAGCATTTCTGTTCATCCTTTGTTTTGCAAACATGATTTCAGTAGCTACAAATGGAGGATTCAACAAACATTTACTTATTTAGTTGGACATATATGTATATAGATGTCCAATTTCACATTATAAATCACAGTATGAGAACATTGCATTTCAGTTTAAGATTTTGTCTTTTTAGCATTAAAGTTAAGTACATATTAATAGATTTTGTTTTTATATGTAGTAAACTCTGAACTCGCTAAGTTCAATGAATTTTGCATTTTTGCTGCAGAAGTCCCACAAATGGAGTTGTTGGTACAGATTTCCAGAGATGAAGTTGTCTGGGTGATGCTAATGCCTCCTCTTTAGGGACAAGGAGGGATATGAATTTGTAGAATTGACAACTCTAAGTTTAAGAAAAGGAAAGAGTTATGGAAGAGTCAGAAAAAAAATCACATTTGAATCTTCATGTCTGCCATAAGCACAGAAATGAATAGAGGCATCTGGGCATTGCATTTTCCATCTCTACTCCATAGCACGTCTCAGAATATAATGAGAAGCTGGGAGAGCTGTCAAGATCCTCAAAGCCCCTGGAGAGTGCCACACCTTCTCCACACATACCTCCATCATTGGGAGCTTCCACACTCCAAGTTTATTAAAATTCCAAGCTTTTTTTGTACTTTGAAAGTTCGTGACCTTCCATAGTACAAGTCTCAATATTTGTTGTTTTCTACTTGAGAAGGTTCTGTTCTCTTCACCTTAAGAAATCACTTAGGAGATGACAGTGACACACCACAATTAGATTTGATTGAATCTAATTGATCTGAATGCTAATGAAACAGTGCCTCCAGTGTGTTTTGTTTCACTTAAATTTTGATCACAGTAAAGCAGTGTCTGTCTTCCCTTCCTGGCCATGTGCCCCATCTCTTCCCACCATCATGTGAGCCACTGTCCCCATGCTGTCCTTGTTGTTTATCCGAAAGCCTTTTAATTCTCTGTGGATGAAGTTGGATAGGAGCTCTCAGCCCTTCTGGCTCTGTCACCTCCTAAGTTCGTTACCAAGGGAACCACCTCACTGAGTCAACAATGA
Organism: Aplodontia rufa; assembly: GCA_004027875.1. Taxonomy (NCBI): domain Eukaryota; kingdom Metazoa; phylum Chordata; class Mammalia; order Rodentia; family Aplodontiidae; genus Aplodontia; species Aplodontia rufa. The sequence continues at coordinate 21,803 of PVKS010028707.1, forward strand.
AAGAATCATCAAATTTTATTTTTTTCTTTTGCCTTGATTGGAACCACTAAAATGTCCTCTTGCATCAGAGCCACTACTGCCACTCATTTCTCCTATTGCTTCTCCCACCATCTGAAAGCAATCTTTATCATGAAAGATGAAAGAGAGGAATTTGAACAGCCAGGACTATAAAGTTAGTTGAGGTCTGTGCCATCTGAATCACATGCATTTGCTTTCTGAAATTAAAACTTAAAGTTTGATGTTTAGAGGGGTTGATAGAATTTGGCTATGTAACCCGTTTGACCAGGGTGGAGTGGATGAGTTTGTACTTTATTTTAAACAGTGTCTTGATATATCAGATGAGGTAAAGGGTGATACTGCCCTCCCACGCAGAACAAAATCTAAGCTTTCTGTTTTCATCTAGAGCACTCTCATCCAGTGGCACATGTTTAATCATCAAATGTAGAGAACTGCTCATCAGTTGCTGCTGCCAATCTGTGGAAAACCTTCTACACTCTTGCCAAATACCCCACCAAGTTGCTGTCTGAAAACATCTGGAGGCTAGTGAGGAGGATCTCCACAGCCCTTCTATTCAATACTCACTGCCTTGGTCTCTTCTGAATTGTAAGCAGCACAGGTCTGCAAATGTAAGGAGAAAAGACCCTCTGAAGAGAAAGGAGGGACCTGTGACCCCCATGTGTTATGGTTTGGAGACTGGGCGTCCCCCAAAAGCCCAATATGTTAGATAATGCAAAAAGGCTGAGAGGTGAAATGATTCAGTTATGAGAGTCTTAATCCAATCAGTGAATTGATTCCCTGATAAGGATTAATTCGATGGTAACTAAAAGCAGGTAGGGTATGGCTGGAGGTGGTGGGTCATTGAGGGTGTTCCTTTAGGGTATATATTTTGTATCTGGTGAGTGGAGTCTCTCTCTCTGCTTCCTGATCATCATGTGAGATGCTTCCCTCCACCACACTCTACTGCCATGATATTCTCTTTCACCTCAAGTCCCAAAGGATGGAGCCAGCATTCTATGCACTAAGATCTCAGAAACTGTTCTTGTAGGGTCCTTGGGTCAGAGCAATGAAAAAGCTGACTAAAACACCATGTGGGGTAAGAGAAAAATTCCCATCCTCAATCTTTTACGCAGAAAATAAATATGATGTTTGCATTTTGAGGCAAATATCATTGAGGAAAACAAAAAGGATGTTCCAGATGGCCAAGGTGAATAGAAAGGCAGCTCTGCTCTTTATGCTGGGTTTTCCATCTGGCAGAGGGAAATGTCTGATGGCTTTTACTATACTTTTGTAACATTGCACTGCCTCTTTCTGAGTCACTTCTCAGTTTCTCAGTTATGATCATTCTTTTTCAAAATGTGACTGTTCATCTCCTGCATCAGCATTATCTGAGGCTCTAAAATGTAGATATCTGAGTGGAGGTGAAGCAGCTATAGCCTAACAATTAGTGCCAGGCGATTCTTATTTATACAATATGCAAAGACTAATGCAGGACTGTCCATGATAGTAGCAAAAAATTTCCCTTAATAGAAGAGGCACAGGTTAATGCTTTCAGAATGCAATTCTAAATCTGAGCTTTTGGGGGGGTCCATGATGTACCTGAACTATTTTGAAAATGTTTGTGTGTGTATGTTTTTATGGTGAAGGGGTTTTGATCTTTAATCAGATGCCCAAAGGAACCACTTGTTTCTTTGCCTGTTGGTTGACATCAGAAATGGTGGAAGGTGCCCTAAAATGAAATCTCTTGATCTGCTCCTTACTCGCACTCCTTTCTTTATCTCTCCTGCAATACCTCCATCCCAATTCCAGTTTGGACCTTGAAACTGTTGAATCACCAAAATCTGAATCACTAAATCTATTTCATTTGGAAGTAACCCAAAATGATCCAGTGAGTATAAAAATGGCTTTCCCTTTTGACAGGGATGATTGCCTTAAGCCAGGAAACAAAAGGTTAATTTTGTCCTCTACCCACATTACAAAAACAAAGGTGGTGTTCGTGCAGTGGCTCCACTTCTCTAAAAACTAAAGTGGTTTCTGAGAAATCTCTCCACTTTGAAGAGTGCATCATTAGAACACTCATGATTAGAGAAATCAGATTAATTGGCCCAGAGTGTGATGTGAGAGGGAGTCTCTAATGAGACAACAGTGCAGACTGGAGGCACCCAGATGCAGACACAGAGTGCTTTAGGGGACCAGGGTGATCTTTCTCCAAGTGAGCTTAGAAAACTGCATATTTTCCTCAAGTTTAATAGTTTTGAGAGTACTATTCCTTATGAGTCAACTGTATATAAGGATAAAGTTATGCTAGGTTTGGGGCTCTATGCTAGGCAATGGTATTGAGCCCCAAATCTAGCGTATTGCCAAAAAATAGCAATACAGGACTCTGTCTCTACCCATACCCTACCGGAAATTTGTATTTCTATTCAGATGTTTATTTCAGAAATCTGAGAATTGGAAAATAGTTGTGTCCTGGACAATTAGGAAACATATTACACCTTTGCACTTAGTTCATATTTTAAATGTACATTTAAGTCATCTTCATGAATTTCTCCTAATTGCAATCAAAAGGGCCCAAACTAAGTCTATGAAAGAATAAATTTTAAAATTATAGGGCATGTCAAATTATCCCTCTACTGCTCTCTGAATGATGAAGGATGTTAAGAAATGAACTAACTGTCCCCTGGTCTGCAGACAGGCTTCCAGAGGGGTGAGAATGCTACATGGAGTGGTTTAATGTTCTCAGAAGAGTGTGTCTGTGAGACCTGGAAATTCATTCCCAATTGGTCAATTTCAAAAGAAACCAAACTTTTCTAATTTTTATAATTTTCCTTTCATTAGTCTCTGAAATTATCAATGCCCAGAGCTCAGGCTCAGATGTTCAGACTCTGATAGCAATATTTTCATACCAAAGCATTTCTTTTCTTTTCTTTCTTTCTTTTTCATTGGTTCAGCATAGTCTTACATATTGGAGGGAATTGCTGTTACACATTCATGCATACGTAGGTTTATGACAAAGTAAGTTAAGATCCTAGTCCAGGATCTCCCCACCCCGTTCACTGATTCCTCGATCTCATGTCTTCTCTGTTATAGGAATGAGTGTATACATGTCTATTAATTATTACTTAATTATTGAAATTTCTGGGTTTATATGTCTGCCTGAGTATAATTTGGCTTCTCATGGAAGTTGAATGTACCCAGTCATATCGAAAACCCTTCTTTGTCCCCCCTCCCCTCTCTCCCTCTCTCTCTTCTCAGCTATGGTGCCCCTAGCTTATGTGATACTTCAACTATGCCAAAGCATTCCTAAGGAAGTTAGGAATAGATTTATAGTCATAAACAATATAATTCACTTGTCATCGATGATTAGTAAGAATGTTTGCTATGTCTTCTTGTCTATTTTTGTTACTTCCTTATGACTATATAAGGAAGAGACCTACCTCCTGGAAATACCATTCTCTTCCATTCTGAAAAAGAAAAAAGAGCGCTAATAGAAGGCACTGAAATCACTAGGGTTTCTAAAGAGAGTCAGTAGATATAAACTAATGTTGGAGGGTCACATTTGCCCCTGCCTACAACCCAGATTTCTTAGACAGAGATCCAAAGTAGAGTCTGATGAAAAGCCTTCTTACTCAACTCCCCCACCAAGTAATGGGGTCATTTATTCTCTCACAAAGACCTGATGCATTAGAATATAATTGTCATGTTAACTGATCTCTACTGATCGGGGGCAACTCTTGAACTTTCATTTTTGTGGTAGGCACAATAATTTCCCCACAAAGATGTCTACATCCTAATCCCCAGAATTATGTGAGTGTGTTATTTTACATGGCAAAGGGCAATCGAAGCTGTAGATCACTTATCAGCTTGCTGAAAGAAAGTAGGGCACAGCCTGAGTTATCCAAAAGGACCCAATGTGAGCAAAATATTTTTAAAAGAGGAAGCTGAGGTGGTGGGGGATGCTGAAGAGTCCAGGTATGCTTATGAGACTCAACCTGACCTGTCACCTACAGAACTGTAAGATAAAATATGTATTAAGTTAAGGTCTCCGAAAGCGAAGGAAATAAAGTCAAAAATCAGTGAATGGGATTTCATAAAGCTAAAAAGCTTTTGTACTGCCAAGGAAACAATCAAAAGAGTCAGGAGGTTTCCTACAGAAATGGAGAGTATCATGGACTATGATTCCTCAGACAAGGGTCTCATATCCAGAATCTATAAAATACTCAAAAATGTCAGCTACAAAATCACCAACAGCCCAATTGATAAATGGGCCAAAGACCTAAATAGAGACTTCTCACCAGAGGACATTGATCAAGCCAATGAATACATGAGAAAGTGCTCT
>PVKS010028708.1:0-26135 GCA_004027875.1 Aplodontia rufa
GTGTGTGGCATGTTTTGTGTGTGTGTGCGCTGTGCATATGTCTCACTGGTATGTGTGTGGCATGTTTTGTTGTGTGCGCTGTGCATATGTCTCACTGGTATGTGTGTGGTGTGCATATGTCTTATTGGTATGTATGTGGCATGTTGTGTGGGGGTGTGATTGTGTGTGTGTGGTGTGTGCACACTCCCTCCTCGTTGTTTGCATCTCGGTGTCCTAACTTTGCATCCTTTTCTCCGTTTTCTGGCTCTGCATGTGGAGCGTGGCAGGCTGGGCACCTTTCCCCAGCTTAGTGACCACTCCACGGCCACCTTCACCATCTCATGTGATTCGGTGATTTGCAACCACCTGTGTTACATGCGAGCAAGCAGAGTCTCGGGCTTGGCAGGGCAGAGGGCAGAGCCGCAGCTCCTCGCTGACCCTCTTGTTCATTCACGGGCTCCTCCTGCAGCTGCTCTGCACCACTGGGCACCAGGGTGAGGATTACACCCAGCCCTTGCCCTGAGGAGGGAACCTGGTAGCAGGAGGCACTGGCTCTGCCTGGACTCCACTAAGGAGGAGTGGCTGGGGAGGGGGCCCCTGCACCCAGCCCACCCTCCTGCCCGTGGCTCCCACCCGCGCTGTGCAAGTCAACTTTGCAGCAGAGAACCAGGATCACCCAGACCCAGGCCACTCCTCTCCTGCCAAGGGTGCAGCATGGCCTCCTCCTTTTAAAAACCTTTCCATCACCCTGTCATGGGGTCTGTCTTGTGCTGAGTACTTAGGCGTTGGGGGCTCTGCATAGTGGGGGGGTGCCACATGTCAAGTGCGGGCCTCAGTTTCCCCTCTGTAACTTGGAGAGGACACTGTCTGGATCACGTGCCTAACACAAAGGACACATGCAAAGTGCTTGGGCATGAACCGTGTGTGTTGGCAGAGGTGGACATGGTAGGGCTGTTTGATGGAAGGTTCCAGCAACTTCCTCTGTAAATAGCAGATTCACATGCCCCTACAGAGGTGTGAGGGACAGGGCACAGACATCAAGCAAACGGGGAGAGGTGGGCGCTTGGCAGTCCTGGTAGAGCGTAATGGAAGCCATCCTGCGGCTTTCCACAAGTTAGAGAATATGTGAAAACAATCCCTTAGGCACCTGAGGGTTCTTCTTAAGGGTGGACAGAAAGGAGGGCTCATACCTTAAGGATCCTATGAGAAGCCAAATGAATGAGACCAAGGGCCCATCCTTGTGGGAATGTAAGGTGGCCCACCAGGGGACAAGGAGCCATGGCCGGCAGGCCTTTCCCCAAACACAGGAGCCTCCTCGGAGGCCGAGCCTCATCCTGGATCCCTGTCTGAATCGGGATTCAGGCTCACATGCTTTTCCCCAGGGCACCTGCTTGGTGTCCTGTCTCCTTCCAGAGCTCCAGGTGAGGTTCCTCTCTGGTTCCTGGTGAGATTCCTTCACTGGTTCCAGTGGTTTCTTTTGGGCCCAGGGTGCAGCTGGAAGTTCTCCCAACAGCCAAGCTTTGTGGTCCTCTGCTGCTGCCCAGCCTCTTGACAGCCCTTTTCGGATAAATGTCCCACCTTAGAACCTTGATGGTTATTGAGAGGAATCACTTGACCCAGGGTCCCAGAGTCTGGGATCCCCACTGTGCTCCATGGGGACCTCTCCAAGCTGCCACTGTCTCCCCAGTAAAGCCACGCTTGGTGGGAACAAATGAACCAGAGGCCTGAATGGGCCCTGTCAGCCTGCAAGGGGGGCTGCTATTGTTCTTGGGAGGGGGCTCATTGCCAGCAGCTGCCCCCACTGTGCCATGGTTTCCCCACCTCAATGCTATAGCAAGAGGAACTTCCCTTACCAGGTCCTCACCATGTCTCCCAAAGCAGGACTGTGATCAGGGGAGAGGGCAAATCAGGAGACCTGTCATTTGTCCTCACTTTGCCTGGTCGTGAGGTCTTTGGGCCTCCCTTGGGCCCTCTGAGCCTCAGTTTCCCAGTTTGCATGATGGTTGCGTGATGGGTGCCCTTGGGAGACAGGGAAGGACTGAAGGACTGTGTCTGCACTGCGCTTTCTTCTGTGCTGGTACCTCACGGTGCCCGTCACCCTGTGCCCTTGCAAAGCACTTCACAGCTTCCTAGGCATGGGTACACCACGATCACCGCCTGGGGCTGTGAACGGGCTTGGTCAAAGGCTGTGCTGGCAGGGAGCAGACAACGGATGATTTGAAAACACTCTTGCCACCTGATTTCACTTGCCTGCTGGGCCCTGTCAGTCGCATGGCTGGAGTCCCTTTTCCAGGGCTGGGGCTCCTGGGATGGAGAGGATTGGGCTGGGCTGCTGCAGCTGGAGATGCCCTCGGGCAGTGGGAAGAGCAAAAATGTAGTAGCCACACGGACCCAGGTGTGAGTCCTAACTGTGTGACCGTGGGAGCCACAGAAGCCCATTGCACCTGTTTCCTGTTGGGCAGAACGGGGCAGTGTCCCCCCTACCCTCTGCTTCTCACCCTGCATGAAGGCTCTCCTTCAATGGCCACTCTGCCCCAAAGTCCATCCTAGGTGCCAGGCCACCACCACTTGCCTTCCTGGGACAGGCGGTAGTGCTCCCCAACCCTCCACTTTCCCTGGCTATCCCTCAGCCCAGGTCCCAGGAGGCGGCTCTGGGTCTCACTCCTGGAGCCTAGGAAGGGCCTTCCCTGGACCCTGAAAGGAGACAGGGCCAGAGCTCCCAGGTAAATTGCAGCTGATGCTCCAGTGTGGAGGAAGGCGCAGCGAGCCATCCTCTCTGCCACCTCAGCCTCTGCCCACCCCACTTGAGAGCTCAGCCTGCTCCTGCCTGCTGCTCCCTGGGCGACAGTCACATGCCAGGGTCCTACATCAGACCTGACAGGAGGGGAAGCTGACACAGCCCCTGGGGGCTTCCCTGAGTCACCTGAAACCCCCTGGGACCTCAGCTGGCAACATTCCGAGTGGTTGGGCAGCTTGCATGAAGCCGCATGTTGATACTGGCCCTGGGGTGGGAGGGGGTTGGTCCTCCACAACTGCTGGGCTGGGCTGAAGAACTGGTCGGTCCCTGGAGCAATTCAGAAGGCACAGAGGCCACAGGGCTCAGGCCTGAGCTCCCTAGCTCCTCTTTGCAGAGGCCTGGCCTGTGGAAGCCGTTCCTGCCTGACATGAGGAAGCAGCCAACCAAGGAGTGTCACCTCCCATGGCTGTGCTGCGTCTCACATTCAGTATCACTGTGGACCCCATGGCAGCTAGCGGTGGGGACAGGGACGTGCCTACCCCCAGCCTCAGCACTGCATGCATGCTCCTGAGCTGCCCCACCTGAATGCTGTAAGAGGCCCAGCTCTCTGGGGGTCAGACCTTCTATGCTGCCCACACTGACACAGGCGCCTGCTGGGGCCCATAGCAACTGTGGTGGCAGCAACGCTGTCTGCATGGTTCTGGGGTCCTCAAATGTGGTCCAGCTCGAGCCCCTCCTAGATAGCTGGAGACAGAGGCCCATGCAGGGCCAAATACCTGCTCAGCTCCCAGGGTCTCATTACCATTGCTTGTTGTGAGCGCCTGTCTGCAGCCTGGTGACATCAGGGGCCAGTCCCTGCTCCCCACCAAGAGCTGTGAACCATGCTGGGTCAGGGGCTGGGCATGGCTGCCTCTGCCAGGGCTCTGTTCAGGAAGAGGTGAGCGGAGTCTCTGGAATCCACCTGTCGCCTCTCCTCGAGGACTCCCCTGCTTTCAAGCTCTTTCCTGCTGCCCCTGTCCTTCTGCAGAGTCTGCTGGCCAGAACTGGGCGAGAACCCACTCGTGTGGGTCTTGCTGCCACCTGCGGTTCCTGAGCACATTGCATGCATGTGGCCTCTCAACTCACTCATTGTGATCCGTGACACCATCAGGGCAGATGACCAGAATGTGTTCCATTCAGGAGCACAGAAGTTGAGTGGAATGACCCACCCAAGGTCAGACAGCTGCCTGGGGGCAGAGTTTGGAATTTAAATTATTCACCTAACAAATATTTGCTGGGCACCTTCTTTTATTGAGCAATTTCTCTGTCTGCACCCTGGGGAAACCACTTTGAACGAGGCCCAAGGCCTGAGCTCAAAGGCAAACGTAGCCACAGGACAGTCTGATAAAGGCCAAAGCAAAGTCGGTGCAAGGTGTCCCAGGGCCAGGGAAGGCTTCCAGAGGCCTGAGAGATGAGGCAGGCCTGCCTGGCCCAAGGGCTCTGTGAGCACAGAGGGGTCCAGTGTACAGCACTGCAGCCAGGTGAGGGTCCAACCTTGGCTCTCGGGGGTGACCTTTTGCAAGCCTGCCCTGCCTTTACTCTCTCATTCTCTAGTGCACTTCCCCATAACCCTGGGAAAGTGCTTCAAATGCTGGTTCCTGGGCCCCTCACATACAGGTGTGATTCAGTGGGTCTGGAGTGGGCAGGGGTCTGCATTTTATTTTTTTTTAATTTTTAATTTTTTTAAGAGAGAGGGACAGTGAGAGAAAGAATCAATTTTTAGTTTTTCATGTGACTCATTGCTCCGAGACTTTGCTGTGTATATGGTACTGGGGTTTGAACTCATGTACTCGCACATGCCGAGCAAGCACCATAACCACCAAGCCACCACTCCAGCCCCAGGGGTCTGCATTTTAACCAGGCCCACTGGGCATTTCTCAAGCAGCTCATGCCATAGCTGGGGTTGGGAAGTACTGGATTCAGCCATCTCAGAGCCCTTTGAGCATGCACGACAGTCTTGACCATGTCCCTTGTCTTGGTGAGCCCACAGAGCCAGGATGGGAAGAGGGCTTAGCACTGCTGAGGCTTCCTGCAGCCCTATACTTTGCTAGACCCCTTGGTCTCAGTCCTAAAGTTTCCCAAACCCTTGACCAATTCCCTGCACCCATCCTGAGAAGATCCCTGAAACTGGAGATGGAGTGGAGATGCCTAGCCAAGGGGCAGTGTGGGGTCATGTCTACATCTCACACCCAGCACTCCTCCCTGGCTTAGGACATGCTTCTGGTCAGTACTAAAGGCCACATGCACAGGGGCTGGTGCACCCCAGGATTTTTGGCTGGGCTGGGCTAGGCTAGCCTCACCTGAGGGCCTAGAAGAGTGCCAAATTGGGAAAGCAGGGAGGGTAGAGAAGCTGAGTGACAGGAGGTCCGCGCACTTCAGCCTGAGTGGCTGCGTCCCCTCAAGCGTCTTAATAGCCTGGATGCAGAGGGACTGCTCACGCTGGCTCAAGTGCCCCGAGCTAATTGGGCTGCAGCCCTGGTGACAGCCTGGCAAAGGCTGGCTTGGTCCTGCCCAAGTGCTGGGGTCCCCCTGCCAGCCAGGATGCCTCCAGCTTGTCTCCCGTGGAGCACGCAGAGCAGAGGCCCCTGGCTGATGCATGCATGGTCACACACCCAGTGCACTGTCTCCTGGATCCTGTAACACGGTGCCGGGAGCCACCGGCTTAGACCAGCATATATTCTCTCATGACCTTGCAGGCCAGGAATCTAAAGTCAGGGGTCAGCAGAGCCTCTGAGGGCTCTGAGGCACATCTTCCACTGGCTCTTCCAGCTTCTGGTGGCTCCAGGACCCTTGATTTGTGGCTCCAGTCTCTGTCCGCCTCCCCACTTCTGCATCTCTGTATAAGGATGACGGTCAGTGGATTTCGAGCCCACTCTGAATCCAGTATGATTTCATCTCAGGATCCTTAATTAGTTATATCTACAAAGACCCTGTTTCTGAGGTTCTGGGTGGATGTGAATTGGGGTTGCTAAGAAGGGCAGATGCTATTCATCCTACTACACCCAGCAGGCAGAATGTCACTGAAGAAGAGCAAACCTGCCCTGCCGGCCAGGGAACAGTGGCATGGCAGCTGTCCCAGGAAACAGACGTGTAACCTTTAGCAGCCTCCGACCCCATCATCAGCCAGGGCAGCTTTGCTGAGTGGGGAGGTGTCTCAGTAGACAGCCATCCTGGACAGATGCACCCTTTGGACACCCACTTTAAGGTGTCCTGGAGAAGAACGTAGCCCTGAAGAGACAAAAAGCCCGGGGTGGATTCGCAGGCAGGCAGACTCTGCTCAACCTGCTCAGTGTAAGAACTCTCCAGCAATATCCCATAGCTGTGAGTGCCTTGTCCTGGGAGATTGTCGAGCCCCTCTTGCACGGTAGGCGTTGAAGCTCACCTCTTTCAGAGCTCCAAGTTTGTGCTCTTGGGGATTAATGTCCTCACCTGAGCCTCAGGGATTCATGGTCTCATCTGATAGCCAAGGGAGAAGGTCAGGGACTTGCTAAGACCAGCCAAGGTGACAGTGGTGGAGCCAGTCCAGACCCCTGACCCTCCCTGAGGGCCTGGCCTGGGCTCTTGCTCCTAACTGGCCAGTAGGTTTGTGGGGTTAGGAGAGTGCCCACAGGTGCCATTCCCATCCTCCACCCTGCCCCTGCAACCAGCCCTGTCCCCTGTTCCATCTACAGGTGTTGGGCACCTGCTCTGACCCGCCGAGTCCTGCAGCTTTCCCCATGACAATGACAGGAGGCCCCGAGGAACCCTGGTGCTGTGGAGGGGCCTCTGCTCCCTTCTGTGGTTCCTTGGATGCTCATCAGAGAGCTTTTGGGAGGCCCCTAGGGCTTGACCTCACAGATGGATTGGGCAGCGGCTCCGGCCTCAGCACTGCAGTTGTGTAAGAGCGGACAAGTGCCTCATCTGGTCATCCACCCTGGTGGCTGGGCCAGCAGAAGCGGCCGACAGGGCCATGGGGGTGACCAGGGCACTGCAGGCTGCAGGGGAGGGAAGGGGTCAGCTACCCTTTGCCCACGTGCCCAGTGTCGCGCTGTGGTCTCCCAACAGTGTTACTCGCACTCAGGCCTGCAAGGTGGGTGCTGATCCTATAAATGGGTAGAGCGAGGCCCAGAGCAGTTGAGCGGCTTGCGCACAGACGAAGCTCGCGTTTGCACTTGGGTCTGTCTGATCCCGTCTTTCCTACTGTGGCTTGTTGCCTCCTACTGGATTTTGGTTGTTTTTACCCCTGCTGCCTTTTTTTTTTTTTTGAAGGGTGGGGGTGATTGTGCTCGCCTCCCCCCAACCACCACCCCCGCCTCACCCCCCACCCCCATTCCTGCTGTTCTGTTCAGGGCTGTTCAGCGCCTCCTCACCTCCCACCCTGTTGACACAGGGCTGTTGCTGGGCTGGTTTTGTTTTTGACCCAGTCAGCCTGGCAGGGAAGTGGCGGGCTGTGTGCAGAGCTTCCCAAAATAGCCCCCGGCTCCCCGCCAAAGATAGAGGGGCCAGACTGTGCGTGATGGGCTTGGACCGGTGGAAAGATGACTCAGTGCCCTGCACCTCGCCACCCCTCTCCCTTTGCCCTCCTCTCGCCGTTACCCCCTGGGGCTGTGCCCGCTCCACACACCTGTGCCCTGGGAGTGCCCGGAGGCTGCGGTGGGCTGCTGTCTGGGAGGGTTTTGGTGACACTCTGTTCCCCACTCTCATGGCTCCTGTCATCCACCTGCCCTGCAGCGTTACTGGGAGGTCCCAACAGATATAGGGGAGACTGGTGAAGATGCAGAGTGATAAGACAATAAGCACCAGGGAGATCGCTCTTCTGCTCTTGCCTGTTGAGTGTGGGGACCCAGCTCAAGGGCTGTCCCTGCATCGTGTCATTTCCTGTGCTGGAGGATTTATGTGTTGTCTCTTCATGTACCCCCATGCCCACCCTTTGAGGAGTCCATGGTTTTGGATCTAGTCTCATAGGGACAGGTGCAGCAACACCAGGCGTGGTGGCCCACACCTGCAATCCCAGCAGCTCCGGAGGCTGAGGCAAGAGGATCACAAGTACAAAGCCAGCCTCAGCAATTTGGTGAGACCCTGAGCAGTTTAGTGAGATGCTGTCTCAAAATAAAATATAAAAAAGGGCTAAGGATGTGGCTCAGTGGTTAAGCCCCCACCGCTTGAGCTCAATCCCTGGTACCAAAAAAAAAGTGCAGGGAGCTTAAGTAGCTTGCTGGAGCCCACATGAGGGTGGCACCCGTCCTGCCTTGAGGCCTGTGTCCTCCTGCATTGTGGGCCCCCCACAGGGGACATCTGCCCACTGTAGGCTCTTCCCTCCAGACTCTGAGCCTGGGCTCTTGGAGGAGAGTCTGGAAGGTTCCATCTCTGTTGAGACAGGGTGCACTGGTGTAGGACAGAGGCCCATGAGGGCCCTACCTCAAAAGAGAGCCCCCAGGATACAGGGGCCTTCCTGGGACTGAAGGGGCTGCCCCTTTGAGCACCCCTTTGTGTATGTAGCAGTTTCACAGAGCATTCAGCAGATATTTCATTAGCACCAGCTGTATGACAAGCCCCAGGCCTGCTGCCTCCCCTGAGCCCCATGAGGCTGCGGTGTTGAGACTTCACAGGTGAAGGAACAGCTCAGCTGGGAGGTCATGCTCCAGCTGGGGGTCATGGCCCCCTGGGCTCCTGCCCCTCCGTGTGTGGGGACCGGGAAGCTGTTACCCCTGCCCTGCCCAGTTCCTCACACTGGCACTTGCCAGTTGCGTATGGCTTGGTCTGAGCAAGGGTTTGTGGCCACTGGGAGCTGCAGTCCCCCCTTACCTCTTTGCACTCAGCTGTCATGGTGTTTTCAGGTGTTTCTGTCCACGCTTGCGTGTGTGTGCACACGAGGCTTGTGTTTGCATCTGGTTTTGCATGTGACTAATGTCCTTGGATTGTGCTCCTCAAGGTCAGAGGGCCTGGGGAGCTTTCAGGGCCAGGCACACGGAACCCATCTGCACGGCACTGGTGCGGGGCGAGGCAGGGCGGAGGTACAGTTGGCTCGTGATGTGTGGCGAGATCATTGACATGCACATCCAGTTCCTTACTCTCGACTGCAAGATGCAGTGAGCTCCGAAAGCCAAGCGCTTTGTCATAGCTCATTTGGCAGCAGAGTCCCGCTTGAACCGAGGTGAGGCTATTTATAGTCCAGGCAGGGCTATTTACAGCCTTTACGTTTTCTATACTCGTGCAGCTCCCTGCGTCTGGGGATTGGGTGCAGAGGAACGTGCAGCGTCACCTGTGTGCAGCACAGGGAATCCTGAAATCTCACACCCATCGGGCCACCAGGGCCAGCGCTGTGTACTTTTCTACTGGTTGCAAATAGCCTCTGTCCTCTGGCTAGAAGCCTGCTACCCACCTCTCTGCTCCCCTTCCTGCTTCTCAGAGTCCCTTGCCTGGAATTCCTGGAGCTAAAGGGGTAATGTCACTCACAGACCTTAGGGACCTCGCTTGGCCTCACAGCGGCAGCCGCCAGATGCCCAGCGGTTAAGCGTCTTCAGGATCCCTTGGGCGATTGAACACGTCCTGGTTGCCAGGCCAGTTGTGGGGTGCTCTCCACCGACATGGCGAACTCGTTGGCTGTACTACCAGGCCCTTTGCAAATGAGTAAACTGAGGCTGAGAGAGGTAAGAAGGGCCAGCAAGGGCTCCGACTCTCTCTTCCATGCTGGCCACTCTGGGGATTCTGGGGACAAGGATCTGCGTCCAAAGCACATTGAACTTGGGAGGGAGCAGGGGTCTGGGAACCCCGTGCTTGCGGAAGGCGAGAGCAGGCGGGTGTAGGCCATGCCTCACCCTGTGGTAAGCATTGGCTACGACTGCTTCAAGGCCTCCCTAGGAACCTGCTACCCACCTCTCTGCTCCCCTTCCTGCTTCTCAGAGTCCCTTTTGTGAAAGTACCTATGCGGCCTTCCCTACTCAGCACTGTTCCTAGCCAGCTTCCCATGACCTGCGTGGGAGCTCTCGCTCTTGGGTCCGTAGCCCGGTGCTTTCTGAAGGAGCACAGGCAAAGGGCATAACTATGTCTATACTCTGCCCGGTGGCTGTTGTTGGGGCCCCTGCTGGCAGCCATCTGCCTCCATCATCTTCAGGAGCTGCCTTGGATGCAGGAGCCTCTGAGAGGCCTCCTGCCTGTGGCTGCCTCCCACCCACCCTGCCCTGGGGCATCTGACCTACAGTGAGGAGGTGTGACCTTGGTGAACGGTGGACCTGGGCTAAAGTCCCAGCTGCCCTTGGTACCCATCCTTGTGTGTGTGGGGGGGGGGTGGCAGCCCTTCTAGAACATCAATTTCCTTTCCGCAGAGCATGCTTGGGGACGACCGTCGATGAAGAGTGGCCTTGGGACAGTTGCGAGCCCTGGTGCCCTTCTACCATCCCACTCAAAGGGCCTTTCTGCCCTTGGGGATGGGATCAAAGCTTCTCAGCTGCCATGATCATAAAAAGGTTAACTGTGCCCCACTGTGGGGGACTCTGGGCTGAGAGGCGGGGCTCTGGCTGCAGTTCCGGCTCCGCCCCTGCTCTCTTGAGGGTGGACACAGACGGGGGCTGGTCTGCTTGTCCCTTTCAGATGCCCTGGGATGGTGGCCCAAGGCCTATGCACACCTCTTCTCTCACCCTCTGGAGTCAGGTGGGCTCTTTTCTGCCCTGTGATGTCCTCAGCTGGTCTTCTCCCTGCCTGGTTCTCTCCTCGCCCAGAATGCTGACCTCTGATGCCAGCTGCGCCTCTCCTGGCTTTTATGGAGGTCACAGAGCTCCCAGCCATGAGCTTGCATCACACACCACTAATGAACGGGCAGGCGCCGCCCTGAGCTTCACCATCCGGGGACCGAGCTGGTGTGGGGTGAGGTTCTCTACATGCACCCTGGAGCAGACTCAGGCTCTGGGAGAATGTGCCGTGTGAGTTGAGTCCTCTCTCACTTTGGGAGTCTCCCAGGTGGACCATATGGGAAGGGTCTGTGCCAGGAGGAGCAGCAGGTATGAACCTCAACGTGTGCCTCAGTCACGCATGCTGGGGACCAAGGCATGAGACGAGAGCTGGCCTTGAGGGCTCTGGAGCACAGGGTGCCCAGGTGCCAGCTGCTAGCAGTGAACAGCAGGGCATGGAGAATGGGGTGACCTAGGAGAGTCATGTATGCCTGTGGTGGCCTTGAACAGCCGTTACGCAGTCAGATCTGCGTGGGGAAGAGGGCCTCTGTGACCTCTAGGAGCCCAACCTGGGAGCTTGCGGACAAGCTGGAGGCTGCTTCTGCCCCCAGGGCAGAGCAGTGTGGACCCGATCCAAAGCATCTACAGGAGACGGAGAGAGGAGGCCTGAGTAGAGGGGGCCTGGCAGGTGTGACTCCTGGGACTGTGATTTGGCAGTAGGTGACAGGGAGTTCACTTCAGGGTGGCACTGGGGGACCTGGTCCACGTCCTGGCCTGGTCCCTGGCTGCTCTTTGAGTTTGGCTGCAAGGTCTGATCTGGCCTAGTTGGGTTTGCTCTTCCGTAAAACACTCAAAAGCCATGAGTAAAGAACCTCGAAGAGTTCAAGGTCAGGGAGTGGAGGCAGCAGTCCTGAGAGGAGAGAGCACCATCTACGCAGGAGCTGTCCCCAGGGTGCCACCCAGCTGCCACAGAAGGGCACCTCCTAACCTCTGCCTCCCTTGGGCCTGTGCAGCCAGGGAGTCCCAGCCCCCACCCCACACCCGGCCAGAAGCCATCATACCTGGCCCCACCGGGCCCACCTGGCTGGCCTGCTCCTCCTCCGTGTACATTCAGACCCCGCAGGTGGGGCTTTCTTCCCTGAGTCTTTGCAGCAGGCGCTGTTAGTTTAGATGAGCTCTCCCTGCATCCAGGCCTCGATGGGCCTCAGGGTGCCATGTCAGAGGCTAGAGACCATTTCCTGGGGCAATGGAGACAGCCCTTGGGAAACAGGTCCTGTGCCCAGCCTGAGTGGAGCAGAAACTGGCCCTCTCCCCGTGCTCTGGTCAGGAAGGAGTTCTGCAGCAAGGTGGGGTCTCTGCTTCCAGTCCTCACCTGCCTGGTTCCCAGGTTGGGGCAGGGCCAGACCTGCTGTCAGCTTTTGGGTTCACAAAGTCCTGCAGAGAAGACTTGAAGGTACTTCCCATCCTCTGTGATCGCTGGCATCCATATTAACAAACCCTGTGCATTGGCCCCGTACAGCATGGAGACCCCTAGGCCCACAATGTGGGGGGTTACCACAGCGCCTGGCCCATGGCCTCCCAGAAGAGGGCAAGACAGTGTCCGACGTGCCCTTGGGGCAGGGAGGCCCTGCAGGACGGGGCCCTGGGCACTGCAGTTTTACATTTCATATCTGTCAGGAAGAGGGAGCTATTGGCAGAGAGAGCCTGCCCTAGCCTGTGAAGGGGCCCCCAAGGTGACCGGCCACACCTGTTCAGGTGAGCAGGGTGAGAGCCCAGCACAGGCTGCCCTGGGACAGCTGCAGCGGGAGGTGAGGTGGCCTGTGCGCCTGCCCCAGCACTGCCTGAGAGCTGGGCTAAGTCAGGTGTTCGCTCTTTCCAGGTGAGGAAGGGTCAGGCCCCCCTGTAGTGGGCCCAGCTTGACCTGACCCCCTTCCCCTGGCCTGCAGCCATGATGCACTGCCACCTGGCAGAGTCCTCAAGGCCCCTCAGAGCTGGCTTGAAGGCTGGGCCTGTCAGGCTAGGCAGTGTCCAAGGAGCCAGAGTGAGGATAGGAAGAGGGAGAGGCCGCCCTAGGAACCGGCACTGGCAGTGTGAACCCAGCGAGAAGGCGCCATGCGCCAGCCCCTCCCTGTTGCTGCTCCTAGTTTCACTTCCATCTGCAGCCGTGTGTCTTAAAACTATCTGATCAGTGTATCAGGGATGCTCCTGGGGAGCTGTCATCCGCATCCTCGGAGTTTCTCCGGGCAGAGGTGAGAGGAAGGTGGCTGGAGAAAGCCGGGCAGGAGCGAGACTCCCTTGGTTCTGATTTAGAAGTGGAACAGAGAAACCCGCAGCCTGAGCTCCCCTTAAAGTGGCCCAGGAACACAGGACTCTGAGCCAGGTTTACTGACGTGTGATTAATTCTCAAATAGGTGTGCAGAGTGGTACGGTGTGTGCACAGGAGCCTGCTATTCCTGCACAGCTGCGTCAGGATGTCACTGGGCTGGCTTTTATTTCAGTCCCAAGTGGTGCTGTGCACTTAGTAGTGGGCCAAGCAGGTGGCGTTTACTGCTTTCTGGTCAGCACATACCTTTGAGGTGGCTCCAGGCCCTCGGCAACTCCCCAAGTTCACAGAAAGTGCCCACATTTTGCGGACGGTGGCACAAGTCCAGAACATGGGGTGCCAGGGTGCCCTGCACCTGTCCCCCACCCCTCACCAGCCGCAGCATCTTTTCCAGAACCAGATGAGGCCACATCTTGCAGGACTCAGGCAGACTGCAGGATTTCAGCACGTTTGTACAGGGAAAACACTTAACTGATTGCCAGTTGTAATCACTGACCTTGGGGCAGAATGAATGCATCTTTCTGCCCCTCAGGAGCAAGGGATCTGCTCAGCACATGAATAACAGTCAGAGGGTCAGTTGGGACTTGGCTGTTTGTGAGAGACAGAAATCCTACTGGATGTGGCCGAGGCAGGAAGGGAAAGTAACCGAAGTGCTGGCGTCTCCTGGGGAGCACAGCCAATCTCCACAGCCAGAGCCTTCTGGGAAGAGAAAAAGCAGGGTGAGGTGGTGATAGGAGACCGAGGCCATGCCACCACCTCCCCTTCCTGCTCCAGATCCCTTAATATAGTAGGGAAAAAAATAGTGTTAAAACCCCATATCCATGTGGGGAAAGGTAGATCTTCAGTAGAATAGAAACCATGAGAGGTCCTAGAAAGATGGGGTGAAAATTTAAACTGCAGTGTTTCAGATGCATGGTAGTAATGAATGCAAACACCCAAGGGACGTGGCCAAGTCAGCACTCAAAGGAAAATTTATAGCCCTGAATTTATTTATTCAAGGCAAGTAAGACTAAGAGTTACTGAACCTTCAATTCAAGAAGCTAGAAAAATAAACAGTTAGGAATGAAGAAGAGAACTGAGTTTCATTCATCAATAATTCCAAAAACCAGCGCTTCGAAAAGGCTAAAAAAAATGGTAAAACCTTGGAAATCAAAGCAAAAACAAAAACAGGCAGAAGGTACTAACATAAAAGAGAATATAGCTACAGAAGAAGAAAGCAACGTCTTAAAATAAAAGGGGTTTTGCATAGTGTGGAAGAAAGATAGCCTGTTCAACAAATGATGTTGGATAAACTGGACCGCCATGTGTAGACAACTGAAGCTGGATCCTTATCTTTCGCCCTGCACAAAAATTAAATCAAAATGGATCAAAGACTTGGATATTAAGCCAACAACTTTAAACTTACTAGAAAAAGAAGTAGGGTCAACACTACAGCATATAGGAGTCGGCAGCTACTTCCTTAACAAAACTCCCATGGCTCAAGCTATAAAATCAAGAATAAATGAATGGGATGCAATTAAACTAAAAAGTTTTTGCACAGCTAAAGATCTAGTCAAGAGCATCAAGAGAGAACCTACAGAATGGGAGAAAACCTTTGCCTGCTACACCTCGGACAGAGGGCTAATATCCAGAATATACAAGGAACTAAAGAAACTAAACTCCAAACTCACAAATAATCCAATCAATAAATGGGCTAAGGAACTCAAAAGAAACTTCTCTCCAGTGGAAGTGCAGAAATCCCATAAATATATGAGAAAATGCTCTACATCATTAGTTATAAGGGAAATGCAAATCAAAACCTCAGTGCGATACCACCTCACTCCTGTTAGAGTGGCAAAAATGAAAAATTCTAACAATAACAGATGCTGGAGGGGCTGTGGGAAAAGAGGAACACTGTCACACTGCTGGTGGGACTGCAAACTGGTTCAGCCACTCTGGAAAGCAGTGTGGAGAATCCTCAAAAAATTAAGGATGGAAACATCTTACGACCCAGCTATCCCACTCCTGGGTATTTTCCCAAAAGAGTTAGAATCAGCTTATTATAGTGATGTGGCTTCATCAATGTTTATAGCAGCTCAATTTACTATAGCTAGACTATGGAACCAACCCAGATGCCCCTCACTCGACGAGTGGATACAAAAACTTTGGTACATATATACAATGGAATACTACTCGGCCATTAGAGAAGATGATATTATGGCTTTTGCAGCCAAATGGATGGAGATGGAAAGAATTATGCTCAGTGAAATATCCCAATCTCAGAGACTCAAGGGCCGAATGGTATCTCTCATCTGTGGAAGCTAGAATACATGGGGAAGCAGCATGTTAGACGGCTAAGCTAACAATAACTTCAAATTGTATGATTCTCAACACAATAGGGGGTTGGCTCCCTAGGTTACTTGGAGGCGTAGGAAGGGGAATGGGGAAGGAGGAGGGTGTAGGAAGAACTCCTAGGAGACTGGAGAGTGGGAATATGGGGGAACCATCTCAGAAGCAGATGTCATTCCTCCACGAGATACCCATTTAACCCAGGAGTTCTGGGGGAAACAGCAACAGGGGAAACCCAAGCTGGGCATCCATGATATGGCATTAGCCCTGGATAACTAAGTATATATACATTGGTTCTTGAATGTTTGATAATGTTTCCTCCCCAATTGTATCTCCATATCCATCTAATAAAAATAAATAAATAAAAGGGGTTTGGGATAACTATGATAGAGCACCCCTGGGTTTGATATGCAGCACTTCAAAAAGAAAGCATGGAAAGAAGGAAGGGAGGGAGGGAGGAAGGGAAGGAGGGAGGGAAGAAGAAAGGAAGGGAAGGAGGAAGGAAGGAAGGGTTTTTACAACTTTTTGCCAATAAATTAGAAAACCTAAGTGAGCTAAGCAAATGAAAATGACCACAGTTAGCTCAGGAAAATCCTGCTCCTGGGCTGGAGCGGTGGCTTAGCAGTAGAGCACTTGCCTGGCACGTGCCAGGATCCAGGTTCAAATCCCAGCACCACATGCACTACTAAGGGTCAGGGAGATAAAGGACAGATGAAAAATAAATAAAATTGATTCTTTTTCTCTCATTCTCCATCTTTCTTTTAAAAAGTAAATAAATAGGTGCTAGAGCCGTGGCTTAGTGATTGTAGCGCTTGCCTGGCATGTGCCGGTATGCAGGTTCAAACCCCAGCACCACGTACACAGTGAAGTGTCAGAGCAATGAAAGCCACATGAAAAACTAAATAAAATTGATTCTTTCTCTCTCACTGTCCGTCCCCCTCCCTCTCTCTCTCGCTCTCGCTCTCTGTCTCTTTAAAAATAAATGAAAACCAAACAAACATACATCAAAGGATATTATAACTCATGTAACCGGGAACCCGGTAAATGTACTGAAATCAGAGAAGGATGACTCAGTAAAATTATAGACCAGTCCCACTTTTGGAAACACACAAGCATACAAACATAAAATATTAGCAAATTTAATTTGGCTGAATATCATAATATACACTAATATTCCAATATGAATGCATCAATATGCATGATCAAATAGCATTATCCCAAGAATGGATGATTCCGTATTAGAAAATTTCACTTTCTTTTTTTTTTTTTTTTTTAAAGAGAGAGGGACAGTGAGAGAGAGAGAAAGAGAGAAACAACTTTGTTTAGTTTTTCACATGGCCTTCGTTGCTCCAACACCTAGTT
Source organism: Aplodontia rufa (assembly GCA_004027875.1). Classification (NCBI taxonomy): domain Eukaryota; kingdom Metazoa; phylum Chordata; class Mammalia; order Rodentia; family Aplodontiidae; genus Aplodontia; species Aplodontia rufa. The sequence goes on from PVKS010028708.1 coordinate 16,415, forward strand.
GTGTACGTGGTGCTGGGGTTTGAACCCAGGTCCTCGTGCATGCCAGGCAAGCGCCGAAACCACTGAGCCACCACTCCAGCCCCATTAAAATTTCACTTTCGCTTAGTTTATGACATTAACTATTTTTTAGTGATCAAGCCATTCAAAAATCAAGATTTTTTTTTTGTCCTAGAATATACAAATGGATGATTCTTGGCTGTTGCTGAGGGACACCGGGAAAACTTTATCTTGCTGCCCTTTTCTGAATGCTGTCCCTGTCACAGGTGAGGCTGCAGTGGGCCAGGTCCTTAAGTCAGTGGACCCCTAAGTCCTCTGGACAATTGTCCTCTTGGAAGGTCATGAGAGCTGCTCGCAATGGCACATGCTTGTAATCCCAGCAACTTGGGAGGCTGAGGCAGGAGGATCTCAAGCGGAGGCCAGTCTCAGCAACTTAGCGAGACCTGGTCTCAAAAATAAAAAGGTCTGCAGATGTGGCTCAGCAGTAGAGTGCCCCTGGTTTCAATCTCCAGTACCATTTGAGAAGAAAAGATTATATGAAGACGGAGACAGAGACACACAGACTGCTATGGGATAATGGAAGCAGAGGTTCGTTCGGTCAGTGTAGCCACAGCCAAGGATCAGCAAGGGTTGTGGTGACCAGTACAAGGCAGGCAGGGAGCAGGTGGTTCTTCCACCTTCCAGGAAGAGCCGGCCTTGTTAGCACCTTGATTTTGGACTTTGGGCCTGCAGTACTGTGAGAGAATAAAGCCTGCTCTTTGTGGCACATTGAAACAGTGGCCTTGAAAGAAATATCTACGAGGTGTCTGCCCTGGAGGGAGGATGAGTGGAGGAGGCGGGCAACGCAGACCACCAGCCTAGAACGGGGAGCCAGCTCACACCAGTGGCCAACCAGGCCCTTTGTCATAGCAAATAGATGTCGTCCGGAGAAACGGACCCTTGTCCTGAGTGTCACCGAATTTCTCCAGGTAACTCCCACAGAAAATGAGCAGTTCCGTGCTGGGAATGTGCCTTGCCCTCACTTCGGATGCATGTGGCTTTGAGTCCCATTCCCAGCACAGGCGCGAGAGGCGATTAGACACCATGAGCCAGGACAGAAAACCAGTGCGGTGTTGAAGCACAACCCGTGACAGCCACGCTCAACAACACGCAGCAAGCCAACGGCCCCGCGGAAGTAAGCGCGGGAGTCAGCAGCACCAAGGAGCCATGAAGCGGGTTCATGGGAGAGAAGTCAAGGGCACCAAATCAGGTGAGGCCCTTTCCCTGTGCTGCGCTGGAGTACATCGCAATGGCATCACTTAGAGTTGGGCAGTGCACAGCCTGTGCCCCTGAACAAGGCAACCCCGACTCAACTAGCGTGGATGCCTTTCCTTCCAAAGTGTGCACCCACAGGGCTTTCCAGGTCTGACCAGGGATTGATTTTCCTTGTGTTTTCTTTCCTCCCCGTCTCCCTCCCTGCAGAGGGATGGCATCCATCATCAGCCGGAGGGTTTTATGGGGCGATGAAAGGAAGCTAATAGCTCTGTAAAGAAGAACCAGTTACCTGGGAAACTTTCCAGGCGTGTTGTGTCCCTGGCAGCCTTGGGAGGCCTGGCAGTGGAGGCCACAGCTCTCGTGGTGTGACAGAGCAGGGCCTGAGTGAATGGGCATGCACCACTTTCCCCTGGGGACACTGGCTGAGCCTTTGTTGTCCTTCAGGGACTGTGCAAGCCCTGGATCCAGCTCTGCTCCCTTCAGAGTTGAACATTTGGGCCCAGTAGTGACCTGAGATGCCTGGCCCTGCTTACCCGAGTGTGCAGTAGGTGGGGCCTGGATCGCAGGCCTGGGGATGTCAATTCTGGCACTGTGTGGCCTCCTCAGATGACTCAGCCCCCCTGGACCTTCCTCTTCCTGTCTTGCCCTCACTGCTCCCGGGCATCAGGTTTCCAGTGAGCTGAAGGGGCAGTGCCTAAGCAACCAGGGTGCACGGTGCACAGCAGAGGGGGCCACCTGACATGGCTGGCTCCCTCTTGGGGCCTTGCTGGACTCTTCCTGCGTCCCCCACTCCCACTTGCCCGCCACAGGCAGCACCATCCAGCAGCTCAGTCTGGCGTCCTTGGTGCCCCTGCACATAGCCTTGGGGGAAGGAAGTCTGGCAAGTCACAGATGCTGTCAGGAAACAGGGGCGCGGCAGGCAGGGAGGCTGCACTATTCTTAGAGAATCCTAGAGCTGCTCCAAGGAGCCGCTAACGGAGCAGCTTGGGATCCAGCGCTAGATCTGCCTGCAGAGGGGGGGGGGGTCGGGAACCTTCACCAGGCAGCCCTTCTTGAGCACCTACTAAGTGCTGCCTAGCGCTGCTGTGAGTAGAAAGCCAATCCGACAGACCCGTCGCCCCTTCCATTTACTACTCTGCGGCTGGGATTATAGCAACAAATGAGACCGGCGCAGCCCCTGCCCTCCTGTCGCCTGCGCGGGGCCGAAGGGAGCCATCTGCAAGTAAACAAGTCAGCTCATTCCAGAGCATGGCGCCAGGATGGACCAAGCCCGAGTGAGCGGGAAGGGAAGCCCCTCTGCAGAGGGGACAGGGAGGGCAAGGCATTTGGGCTGAGACCTGGCAAGGAGCAGCTGCGCCCAGGCCTGGGGTACGGCGGACTGGTGCTTAACAGGCTCCGCAGTAGCTGGGAACCGAGTGTAGCGTATTCCAAGGAAAGGTAGCAGCCTGGTGGCCGGGTGCAGCGATGGAGGAGGTGCCGCCGGAGGGGAGGGCACAGGGCCTGGGCCACATGGAATCCCACTGAGTGGCTGCAGAGCAGGCTGCCACCAGGACAGGGACCTGCTCGAAGCCTGTGGGCAAGGGGCATGCCATTGCCAGGGGCCAGGGAGGGAGGCCGGGGAAGGATAGCAGGCAGGGAGAGGGTCAGCCCCAGGACCCATGTGTGGGGACCACTGTTGGGGTTTCTGTTTGTGGGACCTCCGGCAGCTCCCAACTTCTCCACCGTGGCCCCATAGAGACTGCATTTTTCAATTGCGACAAAGCATAGAGGACCTGCAGCTCACCAGGTTCTATGCTTACGTGACACTAAGCATAGTTGCACTGTCTGCAGTCATCACCGCCATCTATCTCCAGAGCTCTCCCTGTTGGACGCAGCCCCCCAACGCCCCTAACCCCTGGCTCCCACCATCCCCCTTCCTGGCTCTGTGAATTTGCCCTCATGTAAGTAGAGTCCTTTGTGAGGGGTGACTTTTCACTTGGTGTGACACCTTCCACGTTCATTTGTATCACAGCATGTCCTTTTTAAGGCCAAATAATATTTCCCAGCAGGTTTTGGTAACTCATGTGACATCTGTCTTCCCTGTAACTTGGAGGCTTCCTGACAACTCTGTCTTGGTCCCCTGTACCCTCAGCACTCACAGCACCTGGCTCCTAGCGGTGCCTGGGGGACGTTTGCTAGAGGCACGAAGTTTGGCATGGGCGAAGTACAGATTCTTGCTGGAGATGAGGTTGGAGGACCACATTGAGACCAGAGGGTGAAAGACCCTTTTGCCAGGTTACAGAGCTTTGGCTCCCAGGCAGATGTTTCTGTTCTTAACAAGCCACCCAGGGAGCTTGTTAAAAACACATTCCCAGGCTCCTCTTGGTGATGCACGGATTTGGGCTGGAACAGAAGAGCCTGTGTTTGGACAGAGACACCAGCCTTTATTTCTAAGATCAACTGAAAGCATCAACTGATAGCCCCTCTTTGATGGAGTTGAAGTGGGGCTCTTCCTCAGCCGGAAGGCGTGCAGTCACCAACAATCATTTCTCTAAGTCATACCTCTCTGTAAAACAGCGCTAAGGTGGCGCTAGTTCCCTCACTCGGTACAGATTCGGTTGCAGCCCCCGTTCATCCAGCGGTAAATACCTCTAGCCTTGAATACCCACCCCTGAAATTTTTGCAGCTTCGATTCCTTCCCCAAAAAATGAGGACACTTTGCCTTTTCCTACTTTGGAGGAGTCTTCAGAAAAAAGCCAGAGGAAAAAAGCTGAAAGCATTTGTGAACCGTGAGATGGTTTTATCAAAGCTGGGGCCACATGTTTATACAAAGGAGGTAAATTGAGAGGGTGGTGTGGCTCAGTGCTTGTGCTGTTTCTACCCTGCCTGTTGCGTAAGAAAAGCCTAGCTAACTGAGCACTTAGGGACGGGGCAGCTTAGAGGCACAAAGTCAGGGGCTCCTTGGTTCTAAAAACGGGGTTCAGAGCCGTGCGGTACAGGAGCCTTCAGTTATCAGAGAGAATGTGGCACTGTCCCCAGCTGCCACCTGAACCTTGAAGGTATTATGCTGCATGCGGGAGGACAGGCACCATTTACACCAGACGTCCTCAGAGCGGAAAGGAGGTGGTGGCTGCCATGGGGTTGGATAGCATGGGGTGTGGCATTGGAACCACTGCTAACAGGAGGGAGTTTCTTGGGTGAGGAAAATGTTGGGAATCAGATAATGGTAAGATTGGTTGGTTGCCCAACTCCAAATACAACACTGAAAGCCACTCTAAAGGGGTGAATGATGCCGCATGTGGACTGCATCTCTATAAAACCCATCAGTGGGGCAAAACATCTAACCCAAGATGGTGAGGATCTGTTTATTCGTACTGCCGCTCCTATAAAGCAATCGAAGGGATTTAGAGGCCACGGGATCACATAGACCGGTACGGTTTCCCAGATGCGCAGCTCAGGGGAGGGGCTGTCGGGTTTGGGGTTTGCTGAGACCTGGCAGTGCCCAGGGCTGTGTGTTTTCTCCTCGCAGTGTGCAGGGAGAATTGTGGGTGGGGACCAAGTCTGACCTTCCTGTGTCTATAAGGAGCACTCAGGTTAATTGCCGTGTAGGGAGCTGGGGGCAGTTTCTTGGCTAAGGGGCTTCAGCGCTCTTGCAGCACTCTGGGGAACAGCTGGGCCTGCGACTTGCCAGCCCCACGAGCCCTGCCTCTCTGGTTCCATGAGCAGCGAGGGCTCGAGGCCTTAGGACTTGCGGCACTGGCTTTTGAAAGGTCAGTATGGGATTTGCGCCTCTCTAGACTCAGGACAGCCCCATGGGGCTACTCACAGACCTGGTAACAGCAGCTGGCTTTTGGAACATAAAGTAAATCTTAACTTGCAGCTGATAACTGACAGGCACCAGAGGAGCTGGCCCAGAATCTTGGGGCTGTAATCTCGCACCCAGTGGGCTCCGGGCAGAGGTTTATTGGTGGGAGCGCTGGCTGAGGAGAGAGGAGAATGTTGTGCAGGCAGAAGTCCACTCCAGGCAGCACCCTGCTGCCTACAAGCCACAGGGGGTGCCTGAAGCAGAGGTTTCTGTTCAGAGCAACAATTAAGGAAAGGAAAATTTGATCAAAGGGGAGCAGAGAAGTAGGATGATACCAACGCGGTCAGCGGGGGCTGAGGGGCTGTTTCACTTTTGCAAATAGGGGAGCAGTTGGCGCATTTGAGGTCTGATGGGGGTGGTCTACAGCCGAGAGGCAGAAACTGCCAGAGAGAAGGGAGCACTGCAGAGAGGACTCCTGAATGACAAGAGGGGACAGGACCCAGTACCTGGAGCTGGCCACCTGCAGGGACAGACATCCACCATTAGGGCAGCAGGTGGATTTGGTGGAGCAGAGCCAGTGGATACGATGGGGGCACTTGGAGGAAATGAAGGAGCAATATCAATAGGGGGAGTGTGGAACTGGGTCAGTCTCCAGGACGGCAGGAGCTAGGTGGGCGCTGACACATAGGTGGCATGTTATAGCCATCACAGGGGTGGGGGTTGCCCCTTTTGGAGAAAGAGGCCCTGGTGAAAATCCCAGCTGTGTCCTGTAGTAACTCAGATGTCGTGCACTTCTGCAGAGCTTGGGTGTTCCTGAGGGCTCAGGGGAACCCCAGAGTGGCTTTGGGGCAGGACCTGCAGCACGGTCAGCTCCCTGTAGATCTGCCCCGAGACCACCCTGCCCTGGAAGTGCTGCCAGCTTTCCAGCATCTCAAGGGCCCCGTCCTGCGATCCTCAGGGCTGGCAGGCTCTCAGAAGCCGGCACTCCTCCATGCCTGCTGCAGCTCTGGAGGTGCAGGGGGAGCGACAGAGGGGCGAGAGGGGAAGCCCAGCCGCCCAGGGCTGTCTTCCCACCCGAGCCTGCCCCCTGGCCGCTCTCAGCAGTGCTCAGTGTTCCACGCCCACAGGCCAGCATGCTAGTGGCCGGCTGGCCCCAGCCCCCAGGCCCTGGATCCAGTGCTGTTTCCTCACATGCAAGGCCCTTTGGACAGTCCACCCAGTAGAGGCTGCGGAGCTGGCAGCCAGGGCCAGGGAACAGGAGTCGTCAAGATGGGGCTCCCATGACCGGCAGCTGTCCTCAAGCAGGACGCCACCTCCTCCCAGGCCGTTCTGCAGCCACTGCTTCCAGGAGCTGTCCTTTGGGTTGATGGGTCTCTGACGAAATGCCCCGCAGAGCTCATCCCAGCTCGGCACTGGGATGTATGGCCTTCCGCTGGATGTCAGGCAACTGTGGCAGTGCCAGGGAGGGAGGGGCTGTGTCCTGCTCAAGGCCTTCTTCATCCTCATCCCTTCCAGGAGGCAGGCAGCTCAGGGAGAGAGGCCTGCGGTCAGGATCCCTGCCCTCCTCTTCCGCCAGCCTCAGTAGGTGCAGGTTGGTGGAGCCAGGTCCCCACTTGTTCCTCAGCCAGGAATACTTCCTTCAGAAAGAACCGCTGTGGAGCCTAGCGTCTGGCACATGAAGTGAACTGTTCTGGGGACATGGTGGGGACATGCACGCTCCTGCCTGGAGGCTGCTCGGTGCTGGCCTTATGCACCCATCCAGTGCAGCTGCAACCCTCAGCCAGGCCTCGGGGCTGTCTTCCCCCATGCCCCACAGTGGCTCTTTTGCCCTGCTTTTGTCCCTAGATGCAGATGTGTGAGGGTGGCCTTCACTGCTTATCCTCTCGGCCCCTGCGTGGGGAAAAAGAGAGCAGGACCTTCCCTAGTGGAGGAGGCTGAGGTTCTGGAGGACCCACGCACCTGGGTCCCATGCCCCCTCACCACCCAGACCAGGGGTCCTCGCCTCCCCTGCAGTCACCCTTCCCTTTGCTGCCAAAGTCGAGGTCCCGTGGGGCCAGCTTCGAGCAGCTTCCAGATTTAATAGGGAATGCAGCTGGACTGCGTCTGGACAGCCTCACTCTTGAATTCCATCTGTGACGTCAAAGCCCGGCTAATCACGGAAAAACAGATTAAGTCCTGTAAACTGCCTTCTCCCGCCTCCCAGTCAGGGTGTCTCAAGGAGCGGTCGACCTCCCTGCACGCTCCCCAGCTCCTGGAGCCACCCTGGAGAGCCACTGCAGGCCTTCCTGAGTGCCCCCTGGCCAGCAAGCCACCCCCAGCATCTCCGCCCTTTCCCTGCAAAAGGAAGAGTTTAGGGCCCCCAGACGTGGGGCCCAGCCAGGTGTTTGTGGGAGGCCTTGCCCTTGGTTCCTAGGGTGATGTCCCCTCACACTTCCTCTGTGGCCCTCTGCCTATGCCCAGAGCCCTGGCCTGGGCGTGCCTCACACTTGGCACCCTGTCCAGGGCTCGTCTCTCCTGCTCCCTCCCAGGGAGGCAGGCCACCAAGTGGCCCCCTCTCTAAGTAGGTCTGGCTCTGTTGTTTCATCAAAGACACTGAAGAATGTGGGACTGGGGCTCCTTTCCTGGGTCCTGACTGCAAGGGTCTGGGGCCCCACAGAGGTTCCAGGTCCTCCCTGCAGAGGGGCTGTGGGGGCTGTGCACATGGAGTTCACCAGGTCCCCAGCCTGGCTTCCCTTGCAGAAGGGCCTCTGGAGACCTCTGTTTTTCTGTTTTCCTTTCCCCGTGCCAGGCCCAAAGCTGTCCTGTGGGAAACAGAAAAGATAATTCCATCTACCCATCACAGCTCCACAGAGATGAGATGGAGCAGCTCGAGTGGGTGAGGGTCCAGGCACTGGCTGGGGGCTCAGGACAGCAGCACCCGATCACATAGCTTCAAGTGAGGGAGGTGCGGCCCTGCTCCCTGGCCTCAGGCTCACCCAGGACCAAAGCTGGGCCCTGTCTTGCCCAGCGGGAGCCTGTGTGGCCGTGAGGTCAGCCAGCACCTGCAACGGCCCTGGGGCCTCCTTCCAGCCTCCCCACCTGGGTGTCAGACCCTCTTTCCCTACAGCCAGTGGGCTTAGTGTCGGAACCCGGGCTGGCTGCCCAGCCAGGATGCTCACAGTTCCTGTGACCTAGTGGCCCGCCCTATAGATGCTGTGAGGCTCTGTGGTACTACTGGGAGTCAAGGGCTGGCTGGGACGGGGCCAAGCACTTTCTATGCCCCATCTCAGTGACTCCACAAGGCAGCCCACGACACGGGTGTCAAAAATAAAATGAAAGATCAAAGTGAGTCACAGTGCGGGGTGGGCAGAGGCCTGGCTGACTCTACTCACGTCACTGGCGGACCCCTCTGCCATCGACCCTCAAACTCTGCTGCCGCTGCTCCTTAAAAAAAAAAAAAAAAACTCAAGTAGTGCAGAAAAGCGCCAGGAGGAGTGGCCGCACGTTGTTCTACCGGTGCTTCGCTAGCATTCGGCAGATATTTCACTAGGGCTGCGCACAGACCGACAGAGCACGATAACGTCAAAAAAAAAAAAAAAAAAACAGAGAAAGAGGAATTCAGTTTCATTTAGTTTTTCACGTGGCTTTCATTGCTCTGACACTTCATTGTGTGCATGCTGGGGTTTGAACCCATGTCCTCACGCATGCCGGGCAAGCGCCGTAACCGCTGAGCCACCGCTCCAGCACCCCCCCATCACATTTTTTTAAAAAAAGTTTTAAAATGAATTTAGAAAATTAAAACCAGGGCTAGGGGTGCAGCCCAGTGGTAGAGCATGTGCTTAGCATGTGTAAGCCCCTGGGTTCAATACTCAGCAAAAAAATTAAAAAGATAGAAAGGAAGGAAGGGAAAAAGAAAAAAAAATTAGCCTATCCATTAGCTCAGATATTTAAAATTTCATTTTACTTGAATTTATCTCCATAAAGAACCAACTTCTGTGCTATAAAAATTGAGGAAATCACATTTTCACCCCATTGTCCCACTTCTAATTTTTGCTAGTTACATTGTTGAGGTTTTTATGCTGTTTTTTTTTATTAAGGAGTTGAGCTATTGTACAATCATAAATGCATATAAAGTAACAATATGATACATGTTCTTTTTTTGGTATTTTTTTATTAGATGGATAAAGAGTTACAATTGAGGGGGAAACATTATCAAACATTCAAGAACCAATGTATATATACTTAGTTATCCAGGGCTAATGCCATGTCATGGATGCCCAGCTTGGGTTCCCCCTGTTGCTGTTTCCCCCAGAAGAACTGAGTTAAATGGATATCTCATGTAGGACAGAGATCTCCTTCTGAGATGATTCACCCATGTTCCCACCCTCCAGTCTCCTAGGTGTTCTTCCTAAGTCCTCCCCCCCACCCTGTCCCCCACCCTAGCCTCCAAGTATCCTAGGGAGTCATCTCCCTGTTGCGTTGAGAATCATACAATTTGAAGTTATTATTAGCTTAGCCGTCTAACATACTGCTTCCCGATGTATTCTAGCTTCCACAGATGAGAGAAACCATTTGGCCCTTGAGTCTCTGAGATTGGGATACTTCACTTAGCATAATTCTTTCCATCTCCATCCATTTGATTTCAAAAGCCTTCTCTAATGGCTGAGTAGTATTCCATTGTATATATGTACCAAAGTTTTTGTATCC
>PVKS010028709.1:0-26131 GCA_004027875.1 Aplodontia rufa
AAGGACAATGAGAGAGAGAGAATCAAAAAAAATTTTTTTTTTTTTTTTTTTTTTTAGCAAGGCCTTCGTTGCTCTGACACTTAATTGTGTACGTGAGTGCTGGGGTTTAAACCGGTGTACTTGCGCATGCCGGGCAAGCGCCGTAACCGCCAAGCCACTGCTCCAGCCCCCTGCTCAATATTTAAACCAGTCAAAATGCTCATTTAACTTAGTCTCACTGGTGACAAAGGTTAAAGAAAAATGTAAAGGGAAAGCAGTACTTTATGAAAATAATTTTTCAAAAAAGCAAAGGGGCTAAAAGAGCACTTGCCTAGCATGCATAAGACCCTGGGTTTGATCCCCAGTGCCAAAAGGAACTTGGGAAAAACTTATTCTGAAAAACTTTTTTAGTTGTTGTTTTTAGAAAAGGTCTCACTATATTGCCCGTATTACCCTACCTAAATCTTGTCTGCCTAGGCGACCTAGCTAAATTTTTACTTGCCCTAAATTTGTTTATCTTTGAGGACAGGATGCTGAAGGCCACAAGTCCTCTTCAGATGGGCTAACTGAAACTTGTTGATCTAAGTGCTGAAATAGCTACAGCCAGAAAATCTCTTGTACTTCATTATACTTTCATCTGCATGCTAAATGACAATCCTCCCCCACCAGGATTGTGACACTGACGACTGCCATGACCCCCAACCAGAAAGAACCATAAAGGAGCAAAAGAGGTGGTGCCTAAATTCCTAGAAAATCTTTGCCTATTCCAAGAAAAGCCATGAATAAGCTCCTCCCTTTTATTAGCCTATCCCTTCCCCTCATTTTTGCCCCCTGTATCTATATCCTCTGAGACCAAAGGGACAGGAAGTTGGTTTAGGAATTTATCTCCCACTTCTAACATTCTTAGTCAAGAATAAAGATATCTGAGCTGGAATGGTGTCTTGGCTTTTATGGCACTTGCCCAGCAAGCGCAAGGACACAAGTTTGAACCCCAGCACCACGTACACAACAAAGTGTTGGAGCAACAAAAGCCACATAAAGAACTAAATAAAACTGATTCTCTCTTTTTCTCTCTCACTGTCCCTCTCTCTTAAAAATAAACAAAAGAATAAAGGTATCCTTCACTGTTCAATCTGTGCTTGGTCCTGTTATTGATTCCACAAGTCCAAGAGAGAAAAAGGACCCAGCTTTTGGAGTCAAAAATTGGTTAACATGCAAGCTGATCTTGAACTCCTAGGGACAAGTCATTCTCCTGCTTCATAGTTCCATGTAGCGGGGACTAAAAGCATATACCACCATGCCTGGCTAAAAAACATAATTTAAAAAAAATATATATACACCTACACATGAACATTTAGAACCATGACAAACACTACAAAACTCTGTATAAGAGCTTGTTATTGTTTCTGAACTTAATAAAACAAAGCCTAATGCAACTCTGTGGTGCAGAGGAAAAGCAACCTAAGAAAGTTGCTAAGAAATGCTCTGGGAAAAATTTTAATGCTGTTAAGTAGAATTAACCTTATTATTCCTTAACCTCCAACAATTGATTTAAAAAAAAAAAACACCTTCAGAAAAATTTATATTATACACAATAGTTAATTTGGGATATGGTCTATCTGAGCTTATTAAGTAGTGCAGTAGTTGAGAGTTCACATGTAAGACTGCCTGAATTTGAATCTTGGCTTTGCATTTTCCAACTGTGACTTTGGACAATTTATTTAAATTCCTAAGATTCACCAGTTTGGAGGGATGCTTGCAAGGATGGCTTAACACACACAAATGAATAAATGTGATCCATCACTTAAAAAAAAGCAAGGACAAAAAACACATGATCATCTTAATAGTGGCAGAAAAGGTCTTTGACAAAATTCAACACCATTCATGTTAAAAACACTGAAGAGGAGCTGGATCCGTGGCTCAATAGCTACAGCACTTGTCTGGCATGTGTGAGGACGCAGGTTCACACTCCAGCACCACGTACACAAGTAAGTGTCAGAGCAACAAAAGCCACATGAAAAACTAAATAAACTGATAAGTTGATTCTTTCTCTATCTCACTGTCCCTCTCTCTTTAAAAAAAAATAAAAAGCTGGAGAAACTAGGAATTAAAGGACTTACCTTCACATTGTTAAGGCCATTTATGACAAACCCACCGCCAGCATCATACAAGTGGAAAAAATTGAAAGCATTCCCACTAAACTCAGGAACAAGAGAGGATGTCCACTCTCACCACTCTTATTCAATAAACTAGCCTGAGCAATCAGGCAAGAGAAGGAAATCAAACAGATACAAATAGGTGAAGAAGAAGTCAAACAATCTCTATTTTCTGATGATATGATCCTACACCTAAAAGACCCAAAAACTGCTAGAGATTATCAATGAGGCAAATATACATAAATCAACAATTTTTCCATATTCCAACAGTGACTCAGTCAATGATGAAATTAGGAAAACCATCCCACTCAATAACCTTGAAAAAATAAAATACTTGAGAATTAATCCAACCAGGGAAGCAAAAGACCTCTACAAGGAAAATTATAGAACTTTGAAGAAAAAAATAGAAAAAGACCTGAGAAGATGGAAAGACATCCCATGTTCTTGGACAGGCAGAATTAATATATTCAAAATAGCAACCTGCTGTAAGTGCTATACAGATTCAATGCAATCCACATCAAGATACCAATGACATTCCTTATAGATAAATGAATTCTTAGACTCATTTGGAAGAATAAGAGACCCAGAATAGCCAAAGCAATACTTAGCAACAAAAAGAAAGCAGGAGGCATCACAATACGAGATCTGAAACTATTTTACAGAGCTGCTCTGAACTACATTACAGAGCTATAGTTACAAAAACAGCATGGTATTGGCATCAAAAGAGACATGAAGATCAATGGAATAGAAGATACAGAGACAAAACCACAAATCCATAGCCATCTGATATTTAACAAAGGTGGCAAAAATATATTTGAAGACAGGCTTTTCAACAAATGGTGCTGGGAAAACTGTATAGCCATATGCACAAAAATGAAATTAAATTTATATGTCTCACACTACACAAAACTCAAATGGAAATGGATCAAAGTCCTAGGAATTAAACCAGATACTTTATAACTATTAGAAGAGAAAATAGGGTCAACACTAGCATATAGGAGCTGGCACTGACTTCCTTAACAAGACCCCCATCACACAAGAAATACAACCAAGAATCAATATGTGGGAGCCATTAAACTAAAAAGCTTTTGCACAGCTAAAGAACCAATTAAGACTGTGAAGAGAGCCTACAGAATGGGAGAAAATCATGGCCATCTATGCCTCTGACGGGGGCCTAATATCCAGGATATACAAAGAACTCAAAAAGCTGAATATCAAACCACAAATAATCCAATCAATAAATGGGCAAAAGAGCTAAACAGAAACTTCTCAACAGAAGAAATGCAAAGACCAACAAATACATTAAAAAATATTCAATATCTCTAGCAATCAGGTAAATGCAAATTAAGACTTCATGAAGATTTTGCCTCACCCCAGTTAGAATGGCAAAGATGAAGAAAAAAACAATAGAGGCTGGAGCAGTGGCTCTGTGGTTATGGCGTCTGCCTGGCATGTGTGAGGACATGAGTTCAAGCCCCAGCATCATGTACGCAGTGAAGTGTCAGAGCAACGAAAGCCACATGAAAAATAAAAGCTAAATAAAATTCTTTCTCTCTCACTGACCCTCTCTCTTAAAAAAAACAAACAAAACAAATAACAAACAACAAATGCTGGAGAGAATGTGGGGAAAAAGGAACCCTTATACATTGTTGGTGGGACTGCAAACTAGCAACCACTCTGGAAAGCAGCCACTGAGAGGGTGATTTGTGGAAATGCGAGCAGGAAACTGAAACTGCAATTAAGAAATGCCAGTACTGTAGAATCTTTGCTTAGGAAAGTTGCAGGAACTGAACAGAGATAAGCCAATAGAGAGGTCACGTGGAGCCACAGGGGCAGCACTGCACAAGCCTTTTGGACAGAACATCATGATGTCATGTTCTTCCAATGACAGGCATGGAACTACAGGACTTGTTTGCCCAGCTGGATTTTGGTCTTGTTTTGGTCCCATCCATTCTTTCTATGTCCCTATTTTTTCTGAATGAAAATATTTACTATGTGCCTTTATATATTGGACACATGTAACTTGATTTGATTTTTCACAGGAGCTCACGCTAAGTTTGCCTTGAATTTCAGTGGAGTCTCTCTGGACTTGAATTTTGGGCAATGTCAGAACTGTTGAGACTATGAGTGATGGATGTGGAAAACTACCAGAAGCCACTCAGCCAGGCAGCAAATCCCTTACTTGGAACCTATTGTCTTAGGCCCTTATCAGAGGATCCCCATCCTACCGAAACACCCAGTTTAACCAGGAAAATTCCTGCTGTGCCTCCCACCCATTCAGTCTATAAAAGATCACCTACTGGAAAGCCACACAGTCATTTTCCATTTGGAAAGTATGTCCCTGCAACTATTGCAACAAATCTTGATCTGTTGAGGTCTGGATCCTTTCTAGCTGTACTTTGAACCCTTCTTTTCAGTCACTTTTCCTTTCAGTTGGAGACAAAAACCTGGGGCGGGAAGATGGAGCTCTTAGGCATTCTCCAGTTCTCCTCCCTCCACTTCTGCCTTATTCTTCGTCTATTCCTGACTACTTCCAGTAATACAAGATTTGGGATTCAGAGCACCCGCCAAGTTCACTACAGCTAAACAGTGGCCAGAACGGGACCCAAAAATCAACCCCCTTCCAGGGCAGAGGATTTTGCAGCCTTATTGCTACGTGAATGGAGCAAGAGCTTTTCTGAGCCCTCTATTGGTGCCCTCTGGAAACCTCATTCTTGTCTTTCTTTTTGCTCTTCAACCAGACCTCCAGATCACAGATCCATTCTCCATTTGGTTCCTGCATGCAACACCAGTCATCCTAATCAACTTGCCGGAGAGGTAAGACTCTGGGTTTCTCACAGAGGTACCCTGCTAGAAAACTCCCTCATTTCCAGACCCCAGGGGTCCTCACCTTGGGATGGAGTTGAGGATACTCACTCATTCCCAGGTGATCTGGCTCTGCCAGTCGGTGACAAGGAGTAAATGGAGGATGCTTTGTTTTCTCCTGTCACCTCCATCGCACCTCTCCATTACAGGGGCAAAACAGTACATTCCTGGGCTGGAGCGGTGGCTCGGCAGTTACGGTGCTTGCCCGGCATGCGTGAGTATACGGATTCAAACCCCAGCACCCACATACACAGCTAAGTGTCAGAGCAACAAAAGTCATGTAAAAGACTCAATAAAAATTGATTCTGTCTCTCCCTCCCTCTCACTGTCCTTCTCTCTTTAAAAAAACAAACAAAAAACCCCCCCAAAAACAAACAAAAAAACCCCAGCCCATTCCTAGGGACTCCAACCCTCAGTTTCTTCTAAAACACTTCAAAACTCTTCATTAAGCATGTTATTTATCTACCTAATCACCCAAATTTGGCCTCAATATGAATTAGACAATCAAACTCAATGGCCCCAATTTTGGACCTTTGATCCAAAAATACTAATAGATCTTGATAGTTTCCTATGCCAAAATGGCAAATGGTCTGAAATTCCTTATCTTCAGGCTTTTTTCTTTATTCCAATCCTTCTCTGTGTCAACCTTGCTCTGCTCTCCAACTCCTCCTTGCAGATATTCCTTCTCAAGAAAACTAAAAACCCACACCCTCCTGCCTCCTCCTTTACCACCTCCTTTGATGCCCCTAAAGTTGCAGATTAACCTCTTCCTTAGTGTACCCCTAGTCCTAACAGTCTTAGCCTACCCCAATCTCCATCCTCAGCCCCTCCCCCTCCCCCTTTCCCTTTCTTCCCCTTCAATTACCTGCTCAAAACCCCACAACTCCCAACTCAACATGTTTCTTCTCTGTGAGCTGGCAGCAACTGAGGACCCTGTCCAGGTTCATGTCCCCTTTCCCATGTCTGATATGTCCAAAACAGAGGAAAAATTAGGATCCTTCTCTGAAAACTCTACTAGATATAAAAAAGAATTTTTACATCTTACCCAGGCCTATTACCTCACCTAGGCAGACATCTATTATATCCTCACCTCCACTTTAACACCAGATGAAAAAAACCATATCTGGCCAGCAGCCTGGGAATATGCTGACAACTTCACACCCAAGACCCCAACACCAACCCAGTAGCTGACATGGCCCTCCCCACTACTGACCCCAATTAGACCTACCAGCCCCAAGACCCTAGAGTCATTCGACTCGGTAAGATGGTAACATGCCTCCTTGAGGGTATGAAAAAAATTCCCATACCCAGGTCAATTATGATAAAATCACGGAGCTCACCCAAGGTCCGTATGAAAACCCTGCTCTTTTCCTTGCCCAGTTAAACTAACTGAAGCAGTGGCTAAATACACCAATCTTGACCTGGAATCTCCAGCTGACACTCTTTTTACTCCATGTCCAAATCATTAGCCAGTCAGCCCCAGACAGTCACAGAAAGCTTAGATAATTAGAGAAGGGTCCCAAAATCTCACAGCAACAACTCCTAGATACTGTCTTCAAGGTCTTTAACAACAGGGAAGATGAGACCAAAAGGGAAAGGGAAAAACACCTCAAAGCCAAATACCAACTTCTGGCTTCTGCCATCCATCACCCTAGACCTGCTCCTACTAGCCCACTAACAGCCTATTACTAATGTGGACGAGATGGGCAGTGGGCTAAAGCTTGTCCTAATCCGAGGTGCCCCACCAAGCCCTGTCCAAACTACAGACAATGGAGACACTGGAAGGTGGACTGTCCCCAGGGGAGGACACCCACCCTCAGTCTGGTCCAACTCTCCTTTAACCCCTTATACGGAACTACTGGAAGGAGGGGGCCTGGACTCCTCCATTCATATCATAACTAGTGAAACATTCAAGGAGTCCTAGGTTATTGGGATGGTGAACAGCCAAACTATTTCATTTGTGGTTGACACTGGGGTGACTCTCTCCCCCTTGACTTCATGGCACGGACTCACTCTTATGAGTAATACCCCTATTATGGGGGTCTCAGGATTCTTGAGTATCCCCTTAAAACATCTCCCCTTCTGGGGCTGGAGCGGTGACTCCCCTTAAAACATCTCCCCTTCTGGGGCTGGAGCAGTTACAGCACTTACCTGGCAAGTGCAAGGACTCAGGTTTGAACCCCAGCACCATGTATACAACGAAGTGTCGAAGCAATGAAAGTCAGGTGAAAAACTAAATAAAATCGATTCTCTCTCTCACTGTCCCTCTCTCTCTTAAAACAAACAAACCAACAACAACAACAAACTTCACCTTCTCGGCACCTTTGGGACATTCACCCTGTCCCATTCCTTTATTAAATGCCCAGATGCCTGGTCCCTTTCTTAGGACATGACCTCTTCCACAAATTCATTACCATTCCTCTTTTAGAAACCACTACCAGGGCTGGAGCGGTGGCTCAGCGGTTTCAGCGCCTGCCTGGCAAGCACGAGGACCCGGGTTCAAACCCCAGAACCACGTACACAACTGAGTGTTGGAGCAACTAAGGTCATGTGAAAAACTAAATAAAGTTGTTTCTCTCTTTCTCTGTCTCTCTCACTGTCCCTCTCTCTTAAAAAAAAAAAAAAAGAAAGAAAAAAAGAAACCACTACCATATTTCTCATTCATGCCAGCCTGGACACTGTACTCTCATTCCCCAACCCTTCAACATCCTTCCCCATATCAACCCTTTGGTATGGAATACTTCTCCGATATGTTACTTTACCCCAATATCCTCTCACCTCATGCACCCTCAAGGGGCTAAAACCTATAATTGTTCACCTCCTTATCCCTGTCCATTCCCCACCATTACTCCCATTCTCGGTATCAAAAAGCCTAATGGTCAGTACCATCTGGTTCAAGATCTTCATAAAATCAATGAAGCCATAATTTTCACCCATCCTGTAGTGCCTAATCCCTACACCTTACTCTTCCATTTCCTCCAACTACCTCTCACTTCTCAGTCTTGGATTTAAAAGACTCCTTCTTCACTATACCCCTTCACTCTTCTTCTCAACTTTTCTTTGCTTTCACCTGGATGGACCCAGCCCAGACACTAATCTCTCCTAACAGGTCACGTGGATGGTCCTCTCCCAGGGATTTCAGGACAGTTCCCACTATTTTGGGCAGGCACTAACTACAAAGGGACCTTGCTACCCACTATGTACATCTAAGCTCCTTACTCCAATATGTAGATGATCTCCTGCTTTGTAGCCCTTCCTATGATTATTCAAAACTTCACACTGCCATTCTCCTTAACGCATTGGCAAGATGGGGATACAGGGTCTCCCAATCTAAGGCCCGAATCTGCTCTCCCAAAGTCCTATATTTAGGTATACTTGTGACTCCAGAAACCCGTACAATCTCCCCTAACCGCCTAACAGCACTCCAAAATGTTCCTTTTCCCTCCACCAATAGGGAACTCCTTTCTGTATTAGGCTTCTTTAATTACTTCTGAATCTGGATTCCTAATTTTTGCAAAACCTCTCTATGAAACCTCAAAAGGGGATTTATCTGAGCCCCTTTTATCCCCCTGGATCTCGTTCCTCAGCTCTTAAGACTTCCCAAAATTCCCTCTTGCAATTTTCTACCCTTTACTTACCAAATCCCTCAAAGCCTTTATTCTTCTTCCTCCATTCTAAACACGGCCAAACTTTAGGAGTTCTCTATTAAAAGGCAGGGGACACCCCACAGCCTACAGCCTTTTTATCCAAACAACTTGATCCTGTATACGAATGCTGGCCCTTATTTCTAAAAATCCTAGCCACCGCCACCCTCCTCAAACCTGACACACAAAAATTTACCTTATACCAACACATTACTATCCTAATTTCCCATTCTCTCTTGGATCTTCTCAGCCATAAAGCCTTTCTCTCCCTACCTCTTCCAGAAGTCAATTGTTACATGCTCACCTTGACAAAACCGTTCACTAAACCCTGCAACATTTTTACCTTCACATGACTCTGGCCCTCCACCATTGTCTCAATCTCTCACTCCTGTTCTGACACATTAGACCTCCTTACCAACCCTTTTCCACGTATCACAGACCAACCACTCCCTAACTCCCCTGACTGGTTTGCTGATAGCAACTCCCTAAAACAATATCCCCATCTGACAGGTTATGCCATCATTCAAGGCCACACTACAGAAAATTCTCCTTTTGTCCTAACCAAAATCATTGAAACTTCTTCCTTGCTCCACAGCACCACCTCCCAACAAGCTGAACTCATAGCTCTCACCCAAGCCCTCACCCTAAAGATATATCTATTAATACATTCACAGACTCCAGAAGCACTGGACCTGTGAAGTGTGCTGGAGGGTAGCTGTGAGAGGCTTTGGCAGACATGGTTCCCAATGTGCCAGCAGCCGAACCCGAGTACCCTAAAGACATTGGGCTGGCAAGGGGACGCAGGCACCCAAATTGGTAGAAAACTTCTGTATCTGCCATTTGGCCACTGGGGACATGCTGAGGGCC
The DNA here is from genome assembly GCA_004027875.1 of Aplodontia rufa. Classification (NCBI taxonomy): domain Eukaryota; kingdom Metazoa; phylum Chordata; class Mammalia; order Rodentia; family Aplodontiidae; genus Aplodontia; species Aplodontia rufa. The sequence continues at coordinate 9,512 of PVKS010028709.1, forward strand.
ATGGTGGCTTCTGGCTCAGAGCTGGGAAAAATGCTGAAAGCAACTATGGACGCTGGGAAACTGGTGAGTTATGAAATGGTAGTGAAGCTTATTGAGAAGAATTTGGAGACCATGCAAAAATGGCTTTCTTCTGGATGGCTTCCCTCGGACTGCGAGGCAGGCAGAAATGCTTGATGACTTCATGGAGAAGAGGAAAGAGAAGCCTGAATTCCGCATCCCAGACTCCTTGCTAATCTGGAGAATCACTGGAAGGCAGATTCATCCCACGAGTGGCTAGTCCTACCATGAGGAGTTCAACCCACCAAAGGAACCCATGAAAGATGATATCACTGGGAAACCCTTGATGCACTGATCAGATGACAATTAGAAGGCCTTGAAAATCCGCCTGGAAGCCTACCACTCTCAGACCACACCACGTGTGGAGTACTATAGGAAGCGGGGCATCCACTCCACCATCGATGCATCCCAGACCCCTGATGTTGTATTTGTGGGCATCTTAGTAGTTTTCTCCAAAGCCACATCCTAGTTACAGAAGGCCAGGCGAGACTGCACTATTGCTCATTATCCTGGGGCCTGATCCCTGCTCTTAGGTTCTGGGCAGAAGAGAAGGGTGTCAGGAACGCATGGAGAGGGAGGGGTGGTGAGGGGCTCAAAAGAACTGTTTGGAAGAGCAGCAGTATTGTTGTAATGAGCTAGGATTTTTTATATGTAGGTGGGAGTTTTAAAAGTATAAACAAAGATTAATTAAATACTGTGATTGGAGGGTGTGGGTACAAATAGGGTGATACAGTGTTATTTCTAAGCAATCGGGTTTTCATTTACTCTGAACTGGTGATGATACTTTTTAAAGCCAGTGTTCTCAGACCTCAGCTTTTATCTCAGAACCTCATTGGGTGCTAGGCCAAGGATTCTGGAAATTGAACTGTGGTTCTGTCTGTCCTGCAGCTTGGAAGAGGGAGTGTTTGATTGTTGACCCTGGTGCCCCACACCATAAGATCAAAAAATCATCACCACAAGCTGGGAATGTACTTCAGTGATAGAGCCCTTGCCTAGCATGTTCAATCTCTTGGTTCAATCTCCAGCATAAAAAAAAAAGAATCATCTTCACTTGAAAGGGATAAGGGATGAATCCTTGGAGTGGGGCTCAACAAATCAACTTTTTTTGGTGTCGGGGAAAGGAGGGAAAGTGGGTCTTACTCTCTTCCCCTGACTTACCACTGATTTACCAGTTACCCTCTCATGGTTAAGCTCATGGTCTCAGCAAGCCACCCAGCATGTGCCACAATCTTATGCCTTCTTTCATCCATTGTGTAGAAGGGACCCTTTTAAAAAATGAGCGAGGTCTGGGAATGTAGCTCAGTGGTATAGCGCTTGCCTGGCATGCAAGAGGCCCTGGGTTCAGTCCCCAGCACCATGAAAAATAAGTGAATAAAAACAAATGAGCAGTGTCCTAAGCTATATCATCCAAAGATTATCCTTTCCATTCTCAAATCCTGTGAGTGGGATCACCCGACAGCACTGTGATATATTATCTTCAATGAGGTGCCTTTCTTAACTGACCAAATGCTGCCTTATTTGGGCCCTAAATCAATAAAGTATGTTAAAAATTTGTAAAAAAAAAAAAAATATATATATATATATTTTTTTTTCACAGACTCCAAATACACCTACAATATCATACATTCAAACATCCTAATCTGGAGAGAAAGGGGATTTTTCAAAGAGGGGAAACCCTTCTCCAATGTTAAATTTATTGAAGAATCTCTAAAAGTGGCCGTCCTCCCCGCCATGCTGCCACCCTACATTATAAGGGATGACAGATGGAGAGACAATATATCTCACCAGGAAACAAGCAGATTGGTTAGCAAAACAGGCAGCCCAACTAAACCAACATACCTACTCCTACACAGCCCCTAACTCTATGCTCTTCTCCACCCCAATAAAGCTTCAACTTTCCCAGAAGACATCAAGGCACTATTATACTACCTCCATAATCTCTTCCATCCTGACCTCCAGATTCCTCCAATTATTCATACAAGCTTCTGTACAATTCTCCCCCTCCAACCTACAACAAATACCTAGATTTTGCCCTACTTGTTTAAAAGCAAACTCTTATTCCAACCTCAGGCCCAATCCTTTTCCCACCAATGAAGCATGGGAGAATCTCTCAGCCATGGATTGGCAAACTGACTTTACGTAAATGCCCCCGTCAAAAAATATAAATACCTTCTGGTACTCAATGAAACTTTTACTGGCTGGGTAGAAGCTTTTCCATCCACTAACAACAAGGCCTCTACCATTGCGAATACACTCTCTCAGGAAATCATTCCTCACTTTGCTCTCCCTGCATCTCTCCAATCTGGTAATCGTCCAGAATTTACCTCCCTCCGTAAGCCAGGAACTTGCATGACACCCACATATCCAATGGAAACTCCACATCCCATACAGACCCCAATCACCAAGGAAGGCAAAATGCACTAACAGAACTCTAAAAAACAGTCTCACTAAACTCTCCACTGAAACCTACCTAGATTGGACTACACTCTTTCCCCTGGTTCTTCTATGAGTTCTGGCTTTACCAAAGAGGTCCCATTTGAACTTCTATATGGAAGACCTCTCCTTCTCCTCAGTGTATAACCCCAACCTCCTAAAATTCTTCCTCCCCGCTCATTCCCTCTACATCCACCCCAGGCTGTAAGCAGCACGTGGGTCCCAGATTCCATTGGATCCCCCTCTGAAGTTTTCTCCTGAATAAACCTGTGTTACTGTTGAGCTGCCACTCTCCTCTCTACTTCCTCCATTTAGCCTCTTTCCTTACAATAGAGACTCTTGAAAATATATTTTGCATTGTGAAACTGTCATGAGCTTTTGGGGGCCAGGGCAGAATGTTATAGTTTGAATGTGAGGTATCCCCCAAAAGCTCAAGTGAGATAATGCAAAACAGGCTGAGGTAAAACGACTGGATTATGAGAGCTTTAACCCAAATACTGAGTTAATCCCCTGATAGGGATTAACTGGTAACTGTAGGCTGGTAGGGTGTGGCTGGAAAAGGTGGATCATTGGGGATATATATTTTGTATATAATGTGGGGTCTCTCTCTGCTTCCTGGAGCCATACCTTCCACCCTGATATTCTGCTTCACCTTGAGCCTGAGCCAAAAGGAATAGAGCCAGCATTCTATGGACTAAGACCTTTTAAATGAACCCTCAAACTTTCCCTCCATAATAATAATAATTTAAAAAAATAAAATCACTTTGCTGACAAAGCTTGGGATTGAAAACAGGTCTATCTGGAAAACAAAGAAGCATCTAAAATATGGGTCTTTTATTTTTACTTTCTTTTTCCTTAAACAAATCTATTTGTAAATAAAATAGCAATAATATCTAAAATGGCAAATAGTCTTAAATTCTTTAAAACATAAATGGGACTAGGATGACTGAACAAGAATGCCTAAATATCCAGATGGCAAACTGAACACAATGAAAGTTGCTTTTCCTAAAGCCACGTAGCTTAGATGAATCTATTTCCTGATGCAAACTTTTTTTTTTTGTTTTGGCTAGGTATTTCTTTTGCCAGAAACAGACCTTCTAGTGGCACTAAAACAGGAAAAGGACAATAGTCAAGTACAGTAGCAAAAAAAAAAAAACAAAACAAACAAACAAAAAACAAATCTGATTAAACCGTGGTAGAAATAAATGGCTGTTCTTCTCAATTTACTTTGTAAACCAATATACTCAGCCATATTGGTTCCTAAACTATACTGAGAATGTGACTGAGTTCAGAAAGAAGTGATCCTTTTAACTCCTGGAGATTAGTATCTTAACTAGAATAGAATAGAACAGGAGGAAAATAGTGAAGAGGAGAAATTTGGAAAAATTCTGGGATTTCAGTTGGCCTTACCAAAAAATGATTAATGAGGATGGGAAAATGTTAAGAGTAATTCAGGAATTAAAATAGAGGCTCCAATGACTCCCTTAATAAGATGCCCAAGGCACAAGAAGCAAAATTAAAATTCAATATATGGGATGGCATCAAATCTATAAACCTCCTAACAGCAAACAAAAGAAATAAAAGTGTGAAGAGAGAACCTATAGAATGGGAGAAAATCTTTGCCACCTGCTCTTCAAGGCATTAATATCCAGGCTATACGAAGAATTCAAAAACTTAACACCAAAAACAAAACAAAAAAGCCCCCCTAAAACCAAATAACTCAATCAATAAATGGGCAAAAGAACGCAACAGACACTTTTCAAAAGAAGAAATATGAATGGTCAACAAATTTATGAAAAAATGTTCAACATCTCTAGCAATTAGAGAAATGCAAATGAAAACCACAGAGATTTTTCTCTCACTCCAGTTAGAAAGGGAATTATCAAGAACATGAACAATAAATGTCGGCAAGTATGTGGGGAAAAGCGTACACTTATACATCGTTGGTGGGACTGAAAATTGATGCAACCGCTCTAGAATGGAGATTACTGAAAAAAACTAGGAATGGAACCACCATTTGACCCCAGCTATCCCACTCCTCAGCATCTATCCAAAAGACTTAAAATCAGTATACTTCAGTAATGCAGCTACACCAACAGTATACTTCAGTGATGCAGCTACACCAATGTTTATAGCAGAGCAATTCACAATAACCAAGTTATGAAGTCAACCAACATGCCCTTCAACAGATGAATAAAGAAAATATGGTATATATACACAACGGAGTACTACTCAGCCATAAAGAAGAATGACTTTATGGCATTTGCTGGTAAATGGATGGAACTTGAGGCTATCATGATAAGTAAAATAAGCCAGTCTCATGCAGTCAAAGGTTGAATGTTTTCTCTGATATGCAGAAGCTAATTCATAGTTAAGGAAAGGATGTGAGTAATAGACAAAGGGGAATGAAAGGGAAAGAGGTGCGATGGAATAGAAAAAGTTCATGAAATCAATCAGACCCAACTTTCCTACATACATATATGAATATACCACAGTGAATCTCACCCACATGTACATCAACAAAACAGTAATTTTAAAAAATTATTAGCAAATAATGGAAAGATCAGTAGAGCAGAGGGAAGTGAGAGGAAGAAGAAATATTCGGGACTGAATTAGAATAAGATATGCTCCATGCTTTTACAATTATGTCATTGCATGTTCTACTTTCATGTATAACTAAAAAGAACCAATAAAATGAAAAAAAATAGACTCCTGCTTATTCACATATGAATATTGTTTTGAGTAAACTAGAAATTTTATGGCATATTAAAATTATTTATTTATTTCAGGGAAGCAGAAAACTGATAGTACCTCAGTGATTTATTTTTTTTTTTTTTAGAGAGAGAGGGACAGTGAGAGAGAGAATCAATTTTATTTAATTTTTCATTAGTTTGTTGCTCTGACACTTTGTTGTGCACGTGGGGTTCAAACTCACATCCTCACACATGGTAGGCAAGTGACACAATCACTGAGCCTTTGCTCCACCACAGTATCTCAGTGATTTAAAGTAACAAACCAAACTTGTGGAGTCCAAAGTCCCTGGTGCCTTTTAATCAAAGATGTAATCATTTTTAAGTAAATACGAAGAACTTGCAAGGAAACTGGTAATTTTCAGTTGCCTCAGTTAATTATCCTGAACATCAAATTTCTGTAGAAAATTGTTTCAGAAACAATTTAATGCCACTTTTGAATGTTTTGATGAGTAGAATTAAAAGATATTCTTAAGTTTGATGAATTAGGTTGAGAGGTGAATTAGCTGTTATGTATGTGATACTATGAAACTTCATTTAAAACGTTGGTGCCTTTACTGAAGCACTTATCCTTATCAGACATAGAAAGCAATCAAATAAAGTTAGCATGTTATTTTTCAAAGGTTTAACTGTAATTCTGAGTATATCTCAAACAATGTTATCCTTTTCCATAAATAGTCCACAAACTTTCTTTCATAATTCTTTGCAAAAGCAAATCTATTTATCTATGTCAGTTTGCAATAGAATACATTAACTTGTGCCCAAATTTGACTATCGACCCACCATACAAGTATTTATATATTCTCTCTCAGAAGCTGAAAATTACTATTATCTAATATGCCTGCATATTACAGTTTTTGATACTTGTATTTAGTTTACTAGGCCAGGGTTTGACCAAAAAAATTTTTTTCTGTACACAAATAAATATTTTAGGCTTTTTGTTATATGGTCTCTCTCTGCAATTACTCAACTCTGTTTAAAAAAAAAAAAAAAACAACTTCAATGTCATTTACTCATAACAAAACTTTATACAAAGAAAATATATCCATCAGCAGGTCACCATAAAGAAAAAAAAAAAGAGCCTGGTAAGCTGTTATGGTATATGTGTTCTCTTCTGTACAAGCCCATTACTGAAAGACTAGTAACAAATTTATCTAACTCCCTTCCTTACAAACAATTTGCTGGTCAGCCAATAGGAGCTAAAATACTCCAAGCAGTTGGAACATGCTTCTAACCTGATCAGTTAATGTTTTAAAGAGTATTAAATCTGATAGTGTTGGAGGACAATGTGATCCAGTCACAAAATTGTCATTCAAAGCAATCTTATGGCACCAAAGAACTTCTCCCACACCAGGCACACTAAATCCTCTCAAGTTATGTTGAGGTGATAAGAAAGAATACTAGCAAAGGACTAAAATTAAAGTGTCATATAAAATACAGACCTGGTAGAATTTTTAACCTCTTAATGATTTTTCTTTTTTTCCTCTTCCTGGTACTGGGGATGGAACCCAGAACCCTGTGCATGCTAGGCAAATGCTCTACAACTCAGCTACATTCCCAGTCCTATTTTTCTTTTCTTTTTTAAAAGAGATAGATGGGCTGGAGCGGTGGCTGGGTGGTTACGGTGGTTACAGCGCTAGCCCAGCATGCGCAAGTACACTGGTTCAAACCCGAGCAACCCACGTACACAGCTAAATGTCAGAGCAATGAAAGTCATGTGAAAAACTCAATAAAAATTGATTCTCTCTGTCTCTCTCTCACTGTCCTCTCTCTTAAAAAAAAAAAAAAGAGAGAGACAATGAGAGAGAGAAGAAGAGAATCAATTTTATTTAGTTTTTCATGTGACTTTCGTTGCTCTGACACTTCATTGTGTATATGGTGCTCGGGTTTGAACCTGTGTCCTTTAAGCATGCCAGGCAAGCGTGGAAACTGCCAAGCCACAGCTCCAGCCTCCGAAGCCTATTTTTCTAAACAATACTATACAATATCATTTTAATTTGCAATTCAGGGTGGTATTCCTATGGTCCTGAGCTGAGTTTACTCATTATTGTAAATACTTAGGGTATTAGAAAGTCTATTATAAAGCATTATAGCATTTTTGTGTGTGTAACTGTAATACACAGTATTTAAGATTTTGATAAGAAAACTAATTTTCTAATTGTTCTGAGAGCTCTAATGAGCATAAATTAGGGAAGGAAAGATAAATTTCGTCTTCTTAGAGGCATAGGAACTACAGGTGTTCTTTACTGTCAATCGTTCAATATGAAGGTTTGTTTGAGGCAGAGACATTTTCTTTAAGTTATAATGGTTACTTCCACCTATTGAAAAGTTCAAATAAAAACCTTTCCCTTCAGCAGTCGCCTATTATTCTGTATATGTCAGATCCTCGTCTTGTCTGACAAGGCATTAAAAAGAAAAAGGGGGCTCCTGTGGGGATCAGTGGTAGAGCACTTGCCTAGAGTCCATGAGGCTCTGAGTTTATCTCCATCACAGGGAAACAGAAAAAAAACAAAATCTACTACTAAATTAAGGGCATGAAAAGACCCCTAGAGATTAAAAAGAAAGAAAGAAAAAAGAGAAGGGCTCTTAGAATTTGCAGATTTACTGTTGTGTCTTGACAATCAGAGTCTTAGTGAAGGAGGTTACTAACCGGCTGACTGGTGATGAGCGGATTCCTCTGACACGCTGGACCTCAGTTTTCTCATCTGTAAAGTGAGACGAATGCTCTAGACTGGATTTTTTTTTTTTCAGCTAACATACCAAGTCATCCACTATCAGAACACTCACTCGTACAAGTTGAGTCTTGCGACAAGTGTGCCGAGCTTACCCGGGATGGCTCTCAAGCCCTGCGGTCCTAGCTCAAAACGCATTGGGGTTCGGTCCCGAAGCCCTCTCTCCAGCTCTTCCCCATTCTGGATAGAGAAGAGCGCCCCCGTTCCTACGGGCCCCCCCAACTCACCTTCCCTCCCCTGGGTTCAAGGTGTTCGTCTGCCGTCACCACTGCCTTTTCCCTAAGGCTGCAGCGGACGCCGCGGGACTCCCAGGCTTTTCCGCCCCCGAGCCCGCCGGAGCGCGCGCCGCCGGGGACCAGCCTCCGCCGCCTCGGATTCGGCCGCGCGGCTCCCCCCAGCTACAGTTCGGACTCGCCACGCCAAAGAACTACCTACCGCAGGTGACAGCCAGCTTCGCCGCAAGCTCAGCTCGCCCGCCACCTCGCTCCCCGCCTTCCCGAGGGGTTGGTTTGTTTGCCAGACCGGAAACGTGCTCTACCTGCGCAGACCAAGCCCTCAACCTCGGAAAACGGCCGGGAAGGCGAAGACTCTTTTCCAAACCCTCGCAATTCGCGGCCGCCGGGCTATTAGTCACCTAACCAGGAAGAGGCGACGGCCTAGGCCGCGGGGACCGGCGGGGAATGGAGTTCCGGGCGCGCTCGGCCGGCGGCCTCCGTCACACCGCGGCCGCCGCGGACTACGACTCCCAGAGGGCTCTGCGGCCGCGTGCGCCTCCCGCGGAGCCCCGCCCCCTCGAGGCGCCAGGGCGGGCGGGCGGAGGGGCGCGGTCTCCAGCCGAAGCCGCAGCCTCGGAGACCGGAGAATTCGCTGAGGCGGCAGCTCCGCGTCGGGCCCGCCTCACCCTCGTCTCTCCTCGCAGGCCTTCGCGGCTGCAGTTCTCTACTCTCTGGTCCACGTGCTTGGACTCACGGGCACCTAGAGAAGCTGGTTTGAAAAAAAAAAGGTGTGGGGTGTACACGTTCCCTCCATGTAGGTTGGTTTTCTATGTATTGATAAATTACTGTCGAGGCTGAAGGATGGACTTTAGGAGGATTTTAGCCCCCTTCTTCCCAGCAGTTTTCCCTAAAGCCAACGCAAATAAATGTACAACTCAAGTAAAATTAATGTTTGTTAGAAAAGTCAGCTCAAGCTAAATCCCGGAAAACCATGGTTCAACCCTAAGCCCTTCCTAGATAGCAGCCATGGCTCCTAGAAAGACAGAAGGAAAGAAACCAGTGAAAACAAAACGCAAACAACCCCCCAAAACCAACAGTGTGCACTGTAATGTGATCAAGAATCAAATTTAAAAATCCAAATATAACTAATAGTACTGGTTGCCAACTAATTACGTATAATATCTCTTTAAGCCATTACCACACTTCCATAAGCGTATATTTCTATTTTAAAGAAACCGTCTTAAGCCTGGTGTGGTGGCCACTCCTAGCTATTGGGTAGACTAAAGCAAGAAAGTGGAAAGTTTGAGACTAGCCTGGGGAGACAGCTAGACCAAACATCCCCTGCCTAGCCCCTTAGCCTGGCCCACCACACACACACAAAACTCAGAGAATTTAAGTGATCTGCCAAGGGCAAGTACCTTTCAAGTGGCAAAATATCTAGAATTCAAACTAAGGTCTTATCCCAAAGTCTGTGTTCTCAAACTTAACCAAATGCTGTCTCTTTATTGAGGGCTTGATGAATGCAAGGCAGGTGATTTAGTGACTGTTGCCTTTAAGAAAGAGAAAAGTTACTTCGCTGATGATGTCAAAAGCTTTTGCAACTGCTCTTTGGCCCTGCTTTCACATCAACAGTACATTCTTTTGATAGTTTCAGTGATAGCAAAATTTTCTTATTATCTGCATTCCAGATTGAGAAAAACAAGATTGGGAAACTTAGAAGTAAATGGTCTGAAGTGATGTCCACAAAAGTGGCAGAGTAGGGAACTTGAAAATGGCACAAAAGCAATGAATAAGCTGGCAGAACTATCAGAATCATATTTTTTGGTAACTCTAGGGGGAAAATCTTATAACAACTACAGAAATACTGAACAAAAAATAATAAGGCCCTGCTGAATTTTGGTCAAAACTCTGGTCATCTTCCACTCCCCAGGTTTGGTTGCTTGGAAGATGGCAGCCCACATTCCTGATGTAGGTTTACAGGCACCAATGGATGCTACATAGACTTCATTCTCAAGGTATTGTAGTTGTGTGTTTTCATCTGTCTGTGGGTCCCTAATTGTTCAGCTAAGGGATTAGCTTCATCTGCCTCAGCACTTCTCTAAGGCAATGCCTGTCAAAACATTTAAACAAAGACATTAGCTGCTGCCACAAAGGGTTCGGTGGGGGGGGGGCGGGGGCAAGGCACAACAGCTGAAGCAAGGAATAAACAGGACCAACAATATTGGAAAGGAAAAAGCTGAGGAAGGAGATTCTTGGGGGAATAAAGTCTCTGAAAAGCTTCCTTTTATTCTGGAAAATCCAGAAAGCCATGCATGAGTTCTGATTGGGATGTATGCTCAGAAAATTCCCGAAAACGTTCACCTCTGTCTCACCTTCAGGCTCTATGAAATCTCTGTGAAGGCTAAAGCAGTGTTGTAAACTGCCAGGCTAAGCACTGAATGAGCATCCCAACACACAGTTAATTGACAAAGACTGACAGTATTTTCTTGCATTTTGGCTATTTATCTTTTTTGGCTCTAGGCATTTAATAAAAATAAATCTCTATGAAATCACTAACTGATCACTAAACTAATAGAGACTTAAATAGCCACACAACAAAGAATACATACTTTACAAAATTAGTTCAGACAAGTCAAAGAAAAATTAGTCACAAGAAGCAGCACTATTACAAACCCTGGAATGGAAGGAGAGAATCTGAAAACAAAAGTACAGTATACCAATATTTAGGAGATGTAGCAAAAGCAATGCTTATAGGAAAATTTATTTCTATAATGTCTACATTAAAGAAGCTCTTTAATCAATAAGTCAAATTTTTCTACCTTAAGGAACTTGAAGTCAGGTGCGGTATGTATGACTGTAATCCCAATAGCTGGGGATGCTGAGGCCAGCCTGGGTAACTTTGTGAGATCCTGTCTCAAATTTAAAAAAAAAAAAAAAAAGTGGGAAGGGGGTAGGGATGTAGATCCCTTGTCTAGCATGTGTGAGGCCCTATATTCAGCTCCCAGAACTGCCAAGAAACACAAAGCAACAAAACAAAATAAAGGAACTTGAAAAATAAGGACAAACTAAATCTAAAGCCAGCACAAGGAAGAAAATAATCAGGATCAGGTTAGAGTGGTGGCTCAGTGGTTATGGAGCCTGCCTGGCATGTGTGAGTATGCAGGTTCAAACCCCAGCATCATGTACACAACGAAGTGGTCAACAAAAGCCACATGAAAAATGAAATAAAATTGATTCCATCTTTCTCTCTCTCTCTCTCTCTCTCTCTCTCACTGTCCCTCTCTCTTTAAAAAAAAAAGAGTGGATATAAATGAAATAGAGAATAGAAACAATAGAATGAATAAAACCAATAGTTTTTCCAAATAATCAACAAGGCAACAAACCTTTATTGGTACTGGCAAGCAGAAGTGAAAGGGGAATTGTCACAGGGAAGCAGGTAGCTGAAACTCCAAACCTTGTGTTCCGACAAAAGAAAATTTAAAATCATACACCAAAAGTCATGCAAGAGAATTTTACTATAAGTGAAAGAGAGGTGAAAAGTAAAGGCATAGTAAGGCTCAAGCAGAGAGCACTCTCAAGACAGAGAGTGGGCCATCTCTGAGCAGAGAACGACAAAGCAGACAATTCTGTCTCCAGCTTTATTGCTATTTTATGGTTGATTTGAAAATTGGGGTCCTCCTTCAGCAGCCTTCACCAAGCAGATGTTCAACTCCTTTTTCACATAGGGTGGTAGAATTTTTGACCTTAGTTGGTCTTCTCTGGAACCATCATGGTGGCCATCCTATTTAAGGGGGACTTCATCTACAAGTCAATCCCATATTAATGTGGGCATTGGGGTCAATAGTGGTCAAAAGTTACCTCAGTGTGCCTGCAATAGCCCCTTATGAGCTAGTAGGAGACACCTGGCACCAGTAGCTTTTAGTTTTATCTCAACTTTTATGGGTTCTGTCAAGAGATAGTCCCATAGATCTTTTTTCTTGAGGCGTTCTCCCACCCCATTATCTCTTTTGCTTTTGTTTGTCCTCAACATTTGTGTACCATTGTTTTTCCATAGCTTATCTGCCTTGAGAGTAGCTTAAAGAAAACTTCAAGAGTAAACCTGTGGGGGGCTGGAGCGGTGCACAAGGATGTGAGTTCAGTGCTTGCCTGGCAAGTGCAAGGATGTGAGTTCAGACCCCAGCACCACATACACAACAAAGTATTGGAACAACTAAGGCCACATGAAAAACTAAATACAATTGATTCTCAAAATAAAAAAACAGATGGGACTTGGATGTTGTGGCGCTTGCCTTGCTTGTGCAAGTACGCAAGTTTGAACCCCAGCACCATATACACAATAAAGTGTCAGAGGAATGAAGATCACATGAAAAACTAAATAAAAATTGCTTCTCTCTCTCTCTCTCTCTCTCTCTCTCTTACTGTCCCCTCTTTCTTTAAAAAAAAAGAAAAAGAAAAAGAAAAAAAGGAGTAAACCTGTGGCCTTGTCAAGCATGTCACTGCTCATTACTAGCTACTACCTAACAGAATTATTACTACCAATCTTACAGAAATACAAACAATTAAACTTACATTAAATAGGAGAAATAAATAATAATTAAACATTTTATTCAATGGGAAGTAAAATAAAATAAAGTTCTATTACATAAATAAACTGGTTGATATGGTATGATGGGATAAGGGTACTACTTTAGAGAAAAATATCAGAAAATAATACTTGGACTAGTCTAGATGAGAGATGATGCCACTAAACTACATTAGTGACAGATGAGATAAGTAAGCCTGTCCAAGGGATAGAGATATTGAGGTAGAATTGACACATTTTGTTAACTGAACATGGAGAGTGATGGATATTGAGGAATAAAGAATGTGATTCCAGGGCTGGAACCATAGCTCAGCAGTAGAGTGCTTGACTGGCATGCACAAGGACCCAGATTTGAATCCCAGTGCCACATACACAACTACGTGTTGGAAAAATTAAAAAACAGATGAAAAAATAAATAAAATTGTTTCTCCTTCTTTCCCTCTCTCACTTTAAAAATAATGTGATTCCCAGGTATGGAACTTGTATATGTGTGTGGATGGTGTTGTCCTTCATTGAGATTGGGAATAAAGAGAAAAAGCAGCTTTGGGGGAAAAGGCCTCTCAGTACTGGAATTCAGTACTGGGAATCTTTTGGTTTGGTTTGGTGCTGGGGATTTAACCCAGGGATACATTATCTCTAGACTATATCCCCAGCCCTTTTTATTTTTTATTTTGAGACAGGGTCTAGCTAAGTTGCTTAAGGGCGTCACTTAAGTTTTTGAGGCTAGCCTCAAACTTGTAATCCTCCTGCCTCAGCCTCCCAAGTATTACAGACAGTGCCACCATACCCAGTAGCCTTGGAAATCTTGAGAGTAGAGTGCCTGTGAAATGTCTAATTGGAAGTATTCAGTGAGTTGTTGGGTGAATAGATCTAGAGCACAGGAGAGCTCTACATTTGAAGTGTCAGCATACAAGTGACAAGGGTAAAGGTTTTCAGGGAACTGGAATACTTATTTTTATTTGTACAGTAAACATTATATTTTTTATGATAATAGACCCTGCTGCCTTGGCTGGACCTGGGACTAGACAATTGTCCTACATTATCTTCCCATAGTAATGGTGATTATAAAAGGTAGGAAACATGGCTCAAAAGGTTAATCATTCTTCCCTAGAGAAAGAAACTCTTCATGGAGTTGCTCACTAGGTAGCTATGCTACGTAAATATGATTCTGGGCCTGATCGTGGTCATCATCTCCTTTGCTTCATGGAGAGAACCTATCTGTAGAACAAAGACATTTCTGCTTAAAACATGGAGAGAGACATTCCTTAAGTCTAAGAGTGAAGTCTTGGTCCCTACAACTCTGATTGATTCTATGTTCATCCCAGATATATGAACCAATAAATGTCCTCTTTTTTCCTAAAGCAAGTTGAGTTAGGTGTGCCATTGAAAAATTCTTGATTTATGCATTCATACTCTATGAGAGAAGATAAGAATCCCTCAGGACAAAGAAAGGATGGGACCAGGAATTGAGAACAAATCCCAAGAAATTCCAACATTTAATCAGTAGGTGGGGAGGGAGGAATCTGAAAAAATAATTGAGAAGGAATTGGTCATAGAGATAGAATGAAAGGAGAAATCAAAGAAGAGTATGCTTTTGTATCTTTTAAAAGAAAATTTGTATATATGTATACAAAAGTAGGGAATATTACGAGCCTCTGTGTATATGTCACTTATAAAAATAATCAACACAGACCCACATCTTGTTTAATCTTAATTACACTCCAATGCGTATATCTAAGAGAGAAAGACTCCTTTAAAAAATGGTATCTACCTTATGATTATGATATCTAAAATATTTGCTTAAAATCATTTAGTGTTTAGTCAGTTTATAAATTTCTTGAATTATATCATACATTTTTTAATAGTTGGTTTGAGTCCAGCTTCAAATAAGATCCACACATTACACTTGGTTATGTGTCTTATATCTTTTTTAGTTTTAAAGTTGTTCGCTTTCATTTTTCTTTTTAAATTTTTTTTATAGCCAGGAGTGATGGCATACCCCTGTAATCCCAGCAACTCAGGAGACTGAGGCAGAAAGATTGAAAATTTAAGGCCAGCGTCAGCCTGCATGCCAGCAGACAGACTCTAGTTTTGGCCTGCATCATTTCTAGTCTTGGAATGGGACTGGTCACTCATCCCATGGTGCAATTTTCTGCAGCTGTAAGGCTCAGGTTTGACCCAGCTTAACATTAGCCTTGGTGACCAAGGAACTATCTTCATGTACCTATATTCACTCCTTGCCCAATTCTAGGAGCAGAGCTATCCTCTAGCCAGTGCACATAGAGATCTAGGCCTACCCCAACTCCAAGCACTGTTTTGTAGCCCTGGGACAGACTCGTTTCCACTTGTATCACTATCAGTTATAGTGTGGGCGTAGATATACCTGAGACCCTTGCAGGTACTTGTAACTGTCAGACTCATGTGACTAGCTTAGTGTTGGTCTTGGTGGCCAAAGGACTACCTTCACCATCAGTGTCCCAACCTCATACAGTAAAGTGTGGAGCACGACTCCATTCACTGCCGGCAGGACAGGATAATAAGCACAGGGCTTTGCTGTAAAACTCGGTGCTGCGCTGCTGAAACCTAAAACAGTACAGGCAGATCCTAATAGCCCCCATTCCTGGTCTTGCTGTGAGTATAGCCTCTAGAACAGCTCCAATGCCAGGGAAGACATGCAGCTTTGGTCTACATAGCTTCTGTTCCAGCTAGCATCACCCATGGCTGGTTGCAGCAGCCTTGAATGTCGATTCCACCTCAACAGTAGGCAGCCCATAGCAGAGTGGGCCTTGGCTCTACCTCAGCGCTGAACTGCTCTTAACTAGTTATCAGCTCGGGATATGACAGTATTGTAGTTCATAGCTCAGGTATGGCATGGGAGCCTGGGACTAATCTTTCTGTGGTGATTCTGCCCAGGTGGAATTCCGAATGGAATTTTAGTTCCTGATCACAGGCTGGTGACTGTGGATGAGGCATTCGGCTTACCCTGGTTCCAGGGAGAGGCTTGCATGGATGGACTACCCTTTGAGGTATTCTCACAATTCATCAGCTGCAGATTTAGGACAAACTGAAATTGGTTCCTCCTCTAGTGCCAAAACAGTGAGGACTTGGAATCAACCTGAACTTAGGGCTCAATGTAGTGCTGAAATAGTATAAGTGACTTCATACTTAGAGAAAGTAAGAAGCCTGCTTGAATATCTAGGAAGACAGGCAAAAACAAAGCCAAATTTGAAGACTGGAATAAATAAGTAATTATTCAATGAATAGAGAATGTCACACACCAATGAGCATCAACAACATTTAGGAAATTACGATCTGTCTAATGGTCAAAATAAGGTGTCAAACTGTCAACATGGGCGATTCTCAGATGGAGAATTTATTTTTTTTCACATTTATTAGAAGTATATAGTGATACAGGATACAGATGAGGGGGAAACATTGTCAAAACAGTAGCAATCAATGTGTATAAACTTTGTTATCCAGGGGTAATGCCAACGCATAGATAAACTACTATGGGTTTCATCTGTTGCTGTTTCCCCCAGAAGAACTCATGTGTTAAATGGGTATCTAGTGGAGGAATGACATCGGCTTCTGGGATGGTTCCCCCATCTTCCCAATCACCAGACTCCTATGAGTTCTTCATATACCCTCCCCACTCCCCATCCCCTTCCCTACACCTCCAAGTTACCTAGGGAGCTTTCCCCCTGTTGCACTGAAAGTCATTCAATTTGAGGTTTTGTTAGGTCAGCCGTCTGTCCTACTGCTTCAACATAAATTCTAGTATCAACAGATGAGAGAAACCATTCGGCCCTTAAGTCTCTGAGCTTGGGAGACTTCACTAAGCATAATTCTGT